>JBBPBX010000851.1:39364-76840 GCA_038048925.1 Garcialebias charrua
TTTTTTTCTTCTTCTTTCGGCTTTTCCCTGCGTTAGGGGTCACCACAGCGATCTAGTCGCACGGTATCAAATGAGTTCTTTCAAGTGCATAATTTTACTCATATTTAAGTACAATTTAGACTATGTAATCTACTTCACTACTTTTAAAATCAGAAGTCGTTACTGAGTACGGCCACAATTTGAATTAAAGGCTGAAATATACATATATATATGTAGGTTTAGGTATATATATTTAAAGAAATCTACTGCAAAGCCATGGATATTCTGTCTTTTATACATATGTATTTCGTTGCTGTGTTCTGTCATGTTTGCAGGTTTACAGACAGCGGTTGGGTATATTTGTCTTGTGCTCTCTGTGTATATTTATTATATTTTGTAGTCTTACTTTCTGTCTTTCCTTTCTTTCTATCCTATTAAAAAAATCATAATGGTGTGAAGAGGATGGCTGTAAGGTGAGAAGGGAGGCCATCTATAAAAGGAAAAAAACAAAACAAAAACGAAATACAGGTACCGGTAGTTCAGAGCTCATTTGGCCGTGCTGTGTGCCTTTAGAGGAACAAAGAGAGGAAGCGCGTGACATTAATAAATCAGCAGTTTATCATATCGCTAAAGATAGGGTCCTTAGCAGCTAACAAGATGACTAACGTGTTAGCCGTCTTCTTCCACAGCTGAGACCGACCGTGTCTTTAGCGATATGATAAACTGCCAGTTTATTAATGTCACCACCTCTCTCTACTCCTCTTATAAAGCTCAGAACAGCTAAATAAGCTCTGACCCATGGTTTGTTTTAAGGAAGCAGAACGAAAACACTCAGATCTACCGTTTCACAATTCTGAGTGGAGGCTCACTTTTCTGCAGTTCACAAACACGCTGACTAACATGAAGGTAGTCTTACTCTCTATCACTTCATCCAAATCTTTCCAAAATGTATCTTTCTCCTCCCCATCACATCCAACCTGTGGAGCATAACCACTGACTATGTTTAGCATCAGACCTTCTACTTCTACCTTCAGACACATCACCCTATCTGACACTCTCTTCACCTCTACTACATTCTTTGCCAACTCCTCCTTCAGGACCACCCCTACTCCATTTCTCTTTCTATCCACACCATGGTAAAACAGTTTGAACCCTGCTCCAATACTGCGAGCCTTGCTGCCCTTCCACTTGGTCTCTTGGACACATAAAACATCTACCTTTCTTCTCTGCATCATGTCAGCCAGCTCTCTACCTTTGCCTGTCATTGTCCCCACATTTAGAGTTGCAACCCTCAGTCCTACATTCTTCACTTTCCTCCTCTCCCTCTGTCTCCTGACACGCTTCCCTCCTCGGGGTCTTCGACTAACAGTAGTACAATTTCTGCCGGCACCCTTTTTATCAACAGCACTGGTGGCGGACGTTGTTAACCCGGGCCTCGACCGATCTGGTATGGTTTCACTTTGATGAACTCGCACTTCCTTTCATTTTATGTTATGTGTAATTTTTCTTTTAAAAAAATTGTCATTGTTTTTAATATGAAATGAATAAAATTATACAATACAATACAATACAATGTGATCACAATCTGATAGGCCTACCTTTGTGCTTGACGGATTTTTCATGCAGTCGGACACTGCGGTAAAGTTAGTTTTACGTTGGAAGTTGGATATTCGAGCTCCGTGGCTTCAGGGGTGCGTTGCTCTCGTCAGTCCGCTTCATGGAGTCTGATTTCGGCAGTCTGACGGACACCGTTCCTTCCCCCATGAGACACTAAAGTCGCAGTTACAAATCTTACAAAACGCGTAATTGTGCCCCCACCCTACTCTTCTTTTAGGAAAAGTAAATTCGCTGTCCCATTTTTCAAGATATTTACACGAAGTCTTAACTTTTTTGGCAGGGACGCCTTTTCTCTCGTTACATTCATCCATCTCTGGTGTGTTTTTCCGGGTTTGCTGCTCCCGTTGCTAGCACTAACATCGCGAGAACTTCCACCGAGGCTACTGCAGGTGGCAGTTCTCGCGAGGCTAGTGACATAATTCAGAGGCATTGGAATGTTTTTTTTAAAGAATATTATAATACGGGAAATTTCCGGGAAAATAATAATTCGGGATGACGACGGGAAAGAGGGGTAAAATACGGTAGTTTCTTGGCCAAAACGGGAGACTTGACAGGTATGGGTCTGAGATGCTGATTGCCTGTCAAGATTTGACATTACGCAGTTGAAATCTCCCCCATAATCTATAGGCCGGAGCTGTATTCTGCAATCATATTGAAAACTGATTTAATAAACCCTTGAGCATCTTCATTAGGAGCATATACATTTACAAAAGAAACAGCTGTTCCATCAATTATCCCATTTACCAATATAATTCTACCCTCCCTATCCTTATGTACCGTAAAAACCGGTGTATAATACGCGTTTTTTTTGCTCATTTGAATGTCCTGCGTATTAAACACAGAAGCGTATTAATTATGGATTTTTTCCCATATTTTTAGACCCATTTTTCGCTCTGATTCTCCGTTTTACATTTTGGGCAAAAATGTTGCAGTACCAGTTTCGGCCGCTATGGGCGCTATGGGCAACAGCAGAGGACTCAGAGAGCGAAGAGGAAGAGGGCCACTTCCAGACGTTTCTAGCTCATGTGTCCGAAAAAAGCCTCCTCTGGTCGGACTGACTCTGTCGTTGCCCGCCCCTTGCTATGGATGTAGCTGTTAGTAAGATACCGTAACTCATAAACCACACCGCGGATTTTTAAATCCAGCTGATTTCACATTTGGTTGAGCTCAGGGGACTGTCTACTATAAAGTCAGGTAAGAAATATATTTTTTAAAGCGTTTATTTAGCTAAATTTAAAGAAACAAAGCGTTCGGTCCGAACCGCCTGCCTAAAATTCGGCAAACTTTTTTTTAAAATCCAGCTGATTTGAACATTTCGTTAAGCTCAGGAGCACGTCTTCTATAAAGTCAGCTAAGAAATATATTTTTTAAGCGTTTATTTAGCTAAATTTAAAGAAACAAAGCGTCCGGTCCGAACCGCCTGCTTAAAATTCGGCAAACTTTTTTTTTTAATCCAGCTGATTTGAACATTTCGTTAAGCTCAGGAGCACGTCTGCTATAAAGTCAGCTAAGAAATATATTTTTTCTCTCAAAGAAATAATTGTTTTACAGTGTTTCCTTGTGAAGCTCTTCGTACTCGCTTGCTTCTGTCGCTGCCATCTTAATTAGGGCAAATGAGGCGCTGACGCGTCGCGTGGAGATGACGCATATTACAGTAAACACCGAAGCGTATTATTTACGTTTTTTTCTTGTTTATTGTTAATAATTGGACAAAGCGTATTAAACACAGGTGCGTATTTTCCTCCGACGAATACGGTACTGAAGTTTCAGTAAAGTTAACTTGCCTGTGTATTAATATAGCAACACTCCTTTTCCTACCAGAACAATGTGATGAGTAATAAACTTTATCAGCCCAAGATCTATTTAATTTTATATGTTCCATATCTGATAGGTGTGTTTCTTGTAGCATTTTAATTGTCTGAGTTGCTGTAGAACTTTTTTCCTTTTGATCGGGCTATGTAGGCCCTTCACGTTATAACTAGTTACAGTTAATGTACTCATAATTGATTTATTGTATTAGAGGCAGAGACGGCCATTTGACGGATAATACCAAACGTTTGGGCAAAATGGATGTTGTTTACCAAGCTTAACCATTAAAACAAACATATTAAGGCTTTGATGTACAATATTTGCAAAACTAAGATTCAAATGCTCTGATTTTTTAGCTTTAGTAAAATCCCTGGGGAACAAAGGGATCAAAACACAGCAAACACAACAAAAACAAACAAACAAACAAAAGTACATTGCAAAGTAGTGGGTTTAAGTCCCTAGCCACTATAAAAAGCAGCAACAAACACAGCCAATAGTGAATTGGGTGTGTAAAATGACAACACAGAGGTGGAACTCAGGCTCCTGCAGGAGAGCATGTGTACTTTAAAGGTATTGTGACATGATGTTGGAAATTTGCATATTTGTCAGAACAATCTTATATCATTGAGCTCTGTTGGTTTTTGCAAAATAAATTATAAATATATGAAATTTTTATTCTAAATTATGGTAGATACGCCCCTAAAATTCCTCACATTTCCGCAATACGTCATCACCAGTCCAGTGACGTGACAACAGGAAGAAGGCAGAGCCTTGCCCGTTTGTTTGGTGTGTTAACTGCTTGCCATACTCATTCATTTCCTGAAGGATCGCCTCTTTTTACTTGCTTTTATTTGTGTAACTTGAAAAATGCCGTCACGTTGTAGCACATTTGGGTGTTGTAATATCAGCAGTGAACAAGTGAGCCTTCACAAATTTCCAAAAGATGAGAAACTTCGACAAGAATGGACCAGACAAGGACCGGTGGGTTCCAGGAGTCGTATGTCTGCAGCGACCATTTCACTGCCGATTGTTTTCAGGAAAGACCTGGTATAAAAGAATCTTTAGGATTACCAGTAAGATTCAGAATACTTTTAAAACCGGATGCTATTCCTACTATTTTTAAAAGAAAATCTACAGAAGAAAGTCCCACAGCTACCACGTCAAAACAACGCAGGGACCATCGGAAGACTGTCCAGGAAATGAGTAAGTCTTTGTGTAAACATAATAATAATAATAATAAACTTTATTTGTACTGTATAGCACCTTCCTACAATGCCTTGCATTGACCAAGGTGCTTAACAGGACAGAAAATATAAAAACTGGTACAACAAATCAGTGAAAATAGAATAAAAAACAACAGCAACAAAAGGAGGCAATGGAAATAAAAATGCTACATACTAAAATACCAAAGTAATAAAAGTTACACACTGAAAGCTTTTTTGAACAAGTGGGTCTTCAGTCTGGTTTTGAACAGAGAAGCTGTATTCTGTATGGGGGTAAACATAATTGGAGGTGTGTAGTGTTTTAGATTATAAACTATTTATTTTACATGAGTTCATGTTGTTTTACTTTATACACTGTGAGTGTATAAAGCCAATTATCACGGCAGATTATTTTTGTTTGCTGCTAACAAGCTAGCCGAATCAGATAGCTAACACAATAGCCGAGATACAGGCCACGTTGCTATGTATGTATTTTTAAATTATGTCTGCGCGATCAGGTAACATCTGTAGTTTCTTTTTATTCGGGGAGGGTTTATTAATGAGAGTTTTGGATGATTTACTGTCTTAAAATTATTTATCTCAGACGCGACCGGGAATAAGCCGACATAGCAGCTAACAAATATTAGCCGAGATACCCGAGCAAACACGTTGCTATGTATGTATTTTTAAATTATGTCTGCACCATCAGGTAACATCTGTAGTTTCTTTTTATTCGGAGAGGGTTTATTAATGAGAGTTTTGGATGATTTACTGTCTTAAAATTATATATCTCAGACGCGACACTGGGAATAAGCAGACATAGCTGCTAACAAATATTAGCCGAGATACCCGAGCAAACACGTTGCTATGTATGTATTTTTAAATTATGTCTGCATGATCAGGTAACATCTGTAGTTTCTTTTCATTCGGGGAGGGTTTATTAATGAGAGTTTTGGATGATTTACTGTCTTAAAATTATATATCTCAGACGCGACCGGGAATAAGCCGACATAGCAGCTAACAAATATTAGCCGAGATACCCGAGCAAACACGTTGCTATGTATGTATTTTTAAATTATGTCTGCGCCATCAGGTAACATCTGTAGTTTCTTTTTATACGGGGAGGGTTTATTAATGAGAGTTTTGGATGATTTACTGTCTTAAAATTATATATCTCAGATGAGACCGGGAATAAGCCGACATAGCAGCTAACAAATATTAGCCGAGATACCCGAGCAAACAGATTTGTTCCTGTCTTTGATTTTATACGTCTACCTTATGTTTTGCTCGTTTTTTGATACTTTGTTAAAAAAAAAAAAAAAAAAGTATTTCTTTCTTTTGTTTTTTCTCTTTTTTGTTTTCTATTGTTTATTGTTTGTTTATTGTATATTGTTTAAGGAAATTCTACCATTGCTGTTCATCGTTCTTTAGTTTTAGCAGGTCGCTTTCGTAAATGAGCCCATGAGGTTCAATAAGATTTACCTGACTAAATAAGAACACGTTGCTATGTATGTATTTTTAAATTATGTCTGCGCGATCAGGTAACATCTGTAGTTTCTTTTTATTCGGGGAGGGTTTATTAATGAGAGTTTTGGATGATTTACTGTCTTAAAATTATATATCTCAGAGACGCGACCGGTAATAAGCTGACATAGCAGCTAACAAATATTAGCCGAGATACCCGAGCAAACACGTTGCTATGTATGTATTTTTAAATTATGTCTGCGCCATCAGGTAACATCTGTAGTTTCTTTTTATTCGGGGAGGGTTTATTAATGAGAGTTTTGGATGATTTACTGTCTTAAAATTATATATCTCAGACGCGATCGGACATGCTCCGCCATTATTATTTAAATGCTTGTTGGAGCTTGCCTTCTGCCTGTTGTCACGTCACTGATGACGTTTTGCGGAAATGCGCAGATTTTTAGGGACGTATCCCAGAGAAAAAACTACCAGAACTTGGAATAAAATTTTAATATATTTATAATTTATTTTGCAAAAACGAACAGAGCTCAATGATATAAGACATATATGTTCTGACAAATGTGCAAATTTCCAACATCATGTCACAATACCTTTAACACATAGAAAATAAAAAACCTAATTATGATCAATTATGACTTAGTAACTTAACCAGGTTAGAAATGTTAGTGTAGCATACCTTTCAGACATACCAGTCTAAAGAAGTGTCACCATCCATAGTCTCATTTAGCATTTAAACAGTGAAGCTACCTTAGATCAGGGTTGAGATCTATCGGACCTCAATGACACTCAAGACTCGTTTCAGTTTCAGTTCCAGTTACTGCAGCGGGGATAGTCTTCCATATGTAATCCATGGCCTCAGGATCCTTGAAGTGAAACTAAACGGGCTCTGGGTCTTTAACTCCTCCCCAAGTTCAAATTCAAAATCTTCACCAAAATGGGCGTTCCGATAGACAGTAGAGGCACCGCATAAAGGAGGGGAGGAGGTGGGGGGTTTCCTGCGTCCACGCCTCCTCCAGCAACAACCTACAACAAACTAGAACTGTAGCCAACAACATAAACCAAGCAACAACAAAGAATAAACATGTACTGTAGATGTATTTATCTATTCCACCTGACCTATCCAAAACAAAAGGCTTAAAAAAAAAAAAAAGAAGAGTACTCCGTGACCGGGGTTCGAACTCGGGTCTCCCGTATTCAAAACCAGTGTCTACACCACTGAGCCAACTCAGCTTTCATGCACTGCCCCTCTAACGCACCATATTAAAACATATACAACCAGACAGTTTCGAAGAAGTGAAAAACATTCCTAAAATAAATAAGTTACAATACACAAATAACTAGTGCCATTCCGAAAACTATAATATAATAATAATAATAATAATAATAATTTGTCACATTTGTCATCTGTGTATATTTCCCATACTTGACAGACGAAATTGGTCTTCTGCCTTTTACCCAACCACCACCAGGTGGTGCAGCGAGCAGCGTAGTCGCGCTCGGGGAGCTGGAGAATTAGATGTGCTTTGTTGCAGAGCTTTTCAGGAATGAAACGTAGCACTCCATATAAGGTATGCACTGGAGGGAG
The DNA here is from genome assembly GCA_038048925.1 of Garcialebias charrua. Taxonomy (NCBI): domain Eukaryota; kingdom Metazoa; phylum Chordata; class Actinopteri; order Cyprinodontiformes; family Rivulidae; genus Garcialebias; species Garcialebias charrua. The sequence goes on from JBBPBX010000851.1 coordinate 47,042, forward strand.
GACCGTGTCATCTCCGCAGGGGATTGGCTCTGCTTGAACCAAGTTCGTGACGTCAGTGTGTACAAGACAAGTCAGAATGAACAGTCTTGACCAACAAGAAAATCAGCGTGCAATAACCTCTGTTCAACCCATAGGACTACCTAAACACGTTTTTAGACCAAATACTGCCGATTTAAACTAATACGAACAATTTTATGAAAATTAACACAGAAATACTGCTCTGAAACATTTTAAACACATTCTAGGGAGTTTATCAGCTAAAAAAAGTTAAATTTGGGTTTAGTTTCACTTTAAACTCTTTACTGACCTCTTTGTAGGTGATTTTAAGTCTTGCTGGGTAGAGTAGACCAAAACGCACGTCGTTCCGTCCCCGCAGAACTTTCCGTACCTCAGAGAATGCTGCACGCGCCTTGGCCACACTGGTGGTGTAATCCGGGAAGATTGATTTTTTTTTACCCTTGTAGGTCAGCGGGGCTTTGTCCCTGGCTCTCCTCAATATGTCAGCTGCGTCTCCATCATAATGCAGCTTGGCAATAATCACACGTGGTCTTGCTCCATCTCCTGGCTTCGTCAGAGCAGCTGTGCGGTGTGAACGGTCGACTTTTACATCTCGATCCATCTGGAGCACTTCTTTAATCATTTTTGAGACCTCTAGTCAAAGTCAAAGTCAACTTTATTGTCAGAACTGCAATATGTACAGGACATACACAGGACCGAAATTGCGTTTCTCTCAGTCCCTCGGTGCAACAGTAACCATCTAAACACTAAACACTAAAACATTTAATAAACATAAGCATAAAATAGTAAAAGTGTAACACTGTCCTGAGTTTTTTCATAATAGTATAAAAGTATGAAAATTTACACCAACACTGAAACACCAAACACCCAATGAACATAAGCATAAAATGAAATAATAAAAGTGTAATACTGTCCTGAGTTTTTGCATAGTAGTATAAAAAGTATAAAAAGTATATCTATAAAATAAACTGAAGGTTCTAGCATTGACATTTGCAAAGAGTGGCACAGCAGCATATAAGTTAATGTACACAGTATATGTATGAGGTAGTTGATGTTGGTATAGAGGCAAAGTGGCATATGCAGTGAGGCACATAAGGCACATTTGGCATCCTTAGATAAGGCTAGTCAGAGAATGCTGTATATGTATCTGCAGTAGTGTAGATAAAAGTAGTGTAAATGTAAACAGTAGTAATAAATGTAAAGCAGTAGTAATAAATGTAAACCGTATTAATAAATGTAAACAGTGAATGTAAACAGTATGGAAGCCATTGTGTCTCATATATAAAATTAAAATGGATTAGCAGAAATGCTTTTTCATTTCAAAATCAAGCAGCATTTTTTGACTCATAAATAAAATTAAAATTAAATCATTTTCATTGAGAAGAGAGTTTGTGTTAACCACAGGCATAACACAAACTTCTTTTTTTCTCCAATAAAAGACGAACATAAAACAAGTTGTCCCGAGTGGGATTTGAACTCACGTCAAGAAAAGCCTTGGAATTGAAACGCAATGCTCTAACCACTAGACCATTGGATATGTTACATGTTGTAGTTCCAGTTTTGCATTTAACGAATCGCCCCTTAGAAAATCGAGGCTACGCCCATGTAAAATATGTTGATTTGTAATCAGTTATTAACAGAAATTAAACTCAGTAACACTAACATATACTGTATATCTTTGCAGCCTCTGCAGTGGAGCAGCTGTTTGCATCTGGAGGGAGACATCTGCTATCCAAGCAGCAGCAGCAGGACACTTTCCTGTCCCTGTCTAAAGCTCCGCCTGCTGCTAAAACAGCCAATCAGTGATTCAGTGGGTGTTGTGAAGCAGCCAATTGGAATTGCCAACTGAGATTGATTAATGTTACACCTTGACCACGGTTGAGAGTGAAAATGAAAATGCAAATTGTTCTTAGTTTCCTCTGGAGTTCTGCTACAAAATGAGCAGTGTTGAAGAAGAAAATGAAAATGATTTAATTTAAATTTTATTTACGAGACAAAAAAGGCAGCTTGACTTTGAAATGAAAAAGCATTTCTGCTATTTCATTATAATTTTCAAAATTGACATTTCAAAATGATTTTTGGTCACTTTTTACTGGGACATGTTTTGAAAATGAAATGTCAAACGTTATTTTATTTATCTTTTTAATTAAGTTACACAATGAGCAGTTTTGATTTAGAAAATGAAAATGATTTAATTTTAATTTTATTTATGAGTCAAAAAATGCTGCTTGATTTTGAAATGAAAAAGCATTTCTGCTAATCCATTTTAATTTTATATATGAGACACAATGGCTTCCATAAAACAGTAGTATGACTATAGGCAGTAATGTAATACAAACATTAGTGCAAATATGAGAAGTAGTGCAAACTGAATGAGCACATGACCGAGAGTTTAGTGAATAACCCGTTTGATGACACAGGGTCCAGTGTTAAAAACTTTGTGTTGAGTGGTAATGTGTGAGAAAGTTTTTTGTGTTAAGGCAGTTCAAATGGGAGGGGAGGCAGAGCAGGCAGAGTGTTTAGCATTCTGACTGCCTGATGAACAGAGCTGTCTCTCAGTCTGCTGGTTCGAGCCTGGAGACTCCTCAGTCTCCTCCCTGATGGCAGCAGTCTAAAGCGGCTGTGTAGTGGGTGTGTGGGATCACCTGCCATGCAGTGGGCTTTCCGAGTGAGGCGTTTGCTGTGTAAGTCCTGCAGTGAGGGCAAGGAGGTGCCGACGATCTTCTCAGCTGCTTTCACGATGCGCTGGAGGCTCTTGCGGCATGATGCAGTGCATGCACCAAACCACACCGTGATGCAGCTGGTCAGGACACTTTCTATGGCACCCCTGTAGAAGGTGCACATGATGGGGGTTGAAGCTCCAGCCCTTTTCAGCTTGCGGAGAAAGTAGAGGCGCTGGTGAGCCTACTCTTTAGGGTTAGTGGAGTTTGGCTGCTCCTCGATGCTGACTATACGAATATTTCCGCGCCTCATCCTCCCTTCCATGTCTTCGCACTTGTCTCGTATCTTAACAAGCTCGCTCTGAAGTTCGGTGATGGAATTATGTAAAGTGTTTACTTCATCAAACCATGTGGACAGTCCACCTTTCACATCTTCGACATCTGTTTCGATAGCTGCGATTTCTGCACGAATAGCGGTAGCGCTGCTAGCTATTTCGGCCCTCACAGCCTGAATGTCTGCTCTAAGAGTATTGAACTCTTCAGCTAGCGCACTTCTCATTTCCTCCCTTATAATTTTGGAGATTTCCCCTCGTAAAGAGGAAATAATATCAGCTTTTAGCTCCTCGCTCATACCAGCACTCTTGGGTTGCGAATCTTCGTCCTCTGGAGTACGCTACCTCGAGGGTCTAGTGTTAGCCGTTAGCTTTGTTGTGCTACCTTTGTACTTGTATTTACGGTGTTTATCAGCCATTTGTCGAGTGTCGTCCACTGGATCCGAGTCCGATACGGTCCAGAGTCTCTATTAATCCGATTTAAGTCACAGTTAGTGAGAAGTTGTGGTTTTTAAGACGAAAATGTCGAAGATCCTGCAGGAGCTCTGAAATGTCCATCCTTACTCCATCACGGCTCACTAGCGCCCCCCCACGGGCACTCATTTTGATTCGAAAACTTTCCGCACGTTGTAGATTAGCCTAGCTTGCTACCACTGACTCCCGGACTCGCGCTCTGCATAATATCTACGTCACCACGCACTTACGTAGTTATGCCGTGGCTTTTTATGTCCGGGTTGAAACGTCAACCCGAACAGAAAAACTAATGCGGCAGTGAAACGCTGTAATCATAGCATAAAGTCTATCGGAATATCGAATATGTGCTTAAAACTCATATCATCGTTATTGAATAAAAGTATATCGCGAGATATATCGATATCGAATTATTGTCTAGCTCTACTTCAAATGAACTTTGTTGGATATAGGCAGAGTTGTTTAAAATGATAATAATATAAAAAACCTTTCAGTAGGTGATATGCATTCTTTCAAAGCATGCTTGGCCTTTTATTTTTAGGCTGTTTTGTCACTTCATGAGGTCAGAGCAGGTCATGGAGTACAGTATATATGTCCAGTAGCTTTTTTAAAAATTGCTACTGGTTTTAAAAATAAAGTTAACAATGCCTCCTGTGCTATGTTCTGTCTTTCCAGATTTTACATGAAATGAAACCATGGACAACTCTACACCAGCTGTTTCTGACACTCTTAGCCTTGCCCAGCTCTCTACAAAGGACACAAGTGTTTGATAAAGTAAGTACGGTACCGCATTTTCCGCCATACACGTTGTACCGCCGTATAAGTTGCATCAGTCTAATTATGTCCAATAAAGTAGAAAAATCCATAAATATGTCGCACCGCCGTATAAGTCGCATTTATTATGCGCTACCGCTGGCGCGTCGCATATGTTACGCGTCACCGCTGACAACCCGGAAATGTGGGCCGGTGTTTTGCCAAAAATGGATTGGTTGCCAAATGGCCACAGGAGCGTGCATGAAAGGACTTTAACAAGATTAACACTTAAAAACAATTATTTGTTTTCCCTGATGCATGTTCAATAATCCATACCATACCAATTTATTTATAGAGCACTTAAAACAGCAACAAGGCCAACCAAAATGCTATACAATAGAAACAAAAAGCATAGTGGACATGAAAACATAAAATAAAAATATAGATATAAAATAGTAACAGAAACTATCTAAAATGGCCAACACTGTATAGTACAGAGAGGATCAAAACAAATCACACCATGTTAAAGGCAAGAGAATAGAAATGGGGTTTCAAGCGAGACTTAAAGACTGAGTGTGGGAGCCTGCCTGACACTCAGTGGCAACTCATTCCACAGTCTTGGACCTGCAACTGAGAAAGCCCTGTCACCTCTGAGCTTACGATGAGTTTCTGGGATAGACAGAAGCATCTGGTCTGCTGACCTCAGAGAGCGCGGTGGGACATATGGCTGCAGAAGGTCAGTGAGATAAGGTGGAGCGGAACTGTTCAGAGATTTAAAAACATACATGAGTATTTTAAACTGGATCCGAAGGTGATCCATGTAGAATAATCTAAAAAAGCTAAGTCTGGTCCGCTGGACATTCATAAAACAAAGCAAAACAAAACAAAAAATTAGAAACGTTTAGTCTTTCGTCTGAAAGACTTCCTCAGTCTGGACTGGGGGACTTAGGAAGTCTTTCGGATGAAAGACGAAACTTTTCTACTTTTTTGTTTTGTTTGCTTTGTTTTTTGAATGTCCAGCGGACCAGACTTAGCTTTTTTAAATTATTTGTTTGCTGAAAATTATAGCAAAGGTGTGTCTGAGCTGAACTTTTCCTTAATAAATGCACATAAAGGTCAAATCAGCTGAATTAAAAAAAAATAATAATACGGTAGTGTCTCTGCCTTGGTTCTGTGAAGCTTGGACTGCATTTCTTTAAAATTTAACAAGATAAACACTAGGGTTGGGCATCGTTTGAATTTGAGCTATTCCGGTTCAGATTCTGATTCTTCGTTTCAATTCCGATTCCTTTCGATTCCCGATTCTGATTCTTTTTGTAGGCGGGGTGAAAAAAAGACATGTCAATTCAATTCAGTTCAGTTTATTTATACTGTATAGCGCCAAGTCACAACAGAAGTTGTCTCAGGGCACTGAACAGAAACAATCAAATATAAAAATAATAAGTTAACAGAAACTTTCATATAAAAATAATAACTTAACACTATTTATCTGAGGAGACTACTTTGAGTTCAACTCCATCATGTTATAAAAGAGCTACGGTAGTTAGGCAGAGTTCTTTTAGGATGAAATAATTTGAACTTCTATTTGAATTTTAATTCTATGAACTTTTTCCTTTTTGTTAAATTTACTATGAATTTCTCACAGGGCTATTTTCAACCAGTATATAATGATAATAATAATAATAAAATTCAATTTATACCGCACTTTTCATTAATAAAAATCTCAAAGTGCTATATAAATATCAAACTTATGAACTTCAATATGTTATGAGTTTTCTTTTCACAGGGGTACACTTTTACAAGAGAGCTTTATGTTTGAAAACCTCATGGAAACACATTTCCACATGTCCAATGTCTGATGCTACAGCCATGTTACTGAGCTCCCACTGATGGGCTAACCTGCTGCAGAATAATAAACAAAATTATTATTATTATTATAAAAAAGATCAACTTGTACAATCCAGTCCAGGTTAGCAGCAGGTACAGTATAAAATCAGGAACTGTTCTTGTTGAGTAAAATGATCACATCTGCTTCTCAGGCAGTATGTGTTAGTGTTCTGGACAGACTAGGGCTGAACGATTAATTGCATTTGCGATAATGTCACGATATGTTAAAACGAGATTCTCTAACCGCACAGGCTGCGATTTGACTGGTCACGTGACTTGGGAGTGAGCCCAGCGGAGCAAAACCGAGCAGGCAGGGAGGGGGAGAAGTCAAGTTAACACAGCACGCTCTAACACAATGGCTTCAGCCTCGACAGAAGCTGACACAACTGAAAGTCTTAATACCAAAGAGGGGCAGTACATCAGTTGTGTGGAATTTCTTTGCATATTGCATTATGTTTCCGTTTGGCCACCGTAGAATTTTGGCCGTGTAGGCCACCGTACAGCAAGCTAGTTAGCCAGCTTTCTTTATCTGAACGGAGCCTGCTAGCATGGAGGGAGGAGGGAGACGGCACGATTCAACTCGCTCCTTCGTCTTTAAAATTAATTTCATATCCTACAACGTTCTGGGGGAAGACAGAGCTTAACAAGAGAACGGTTGTTTGCAAGAAGTGTCAAAGAAAATTATGGTTTGTCTGTCTAGCAGATCTCACTTGTACAGGTAGTCCCCGACTTACGAGCGAGTTCCGTCCCTAGGGGGCGCTCGTATGTCAAAAATTCGTAAGTAGGATCACATAGTAAAAAAAAAAAAAAAAAATATTATTATTATTTTTTTTTATTTTTTTTTTTTTTTTTTTTTTTATAAATGAATACATGTACAGTACTGGACAGTCACCAAGCACTTAGCCTATCCTAACACAGTTTTTAAAGATGAAGGAATAAGTTGAATTGTCTCCCTTTCACATAAAGGGAGCAAGCTCCCTATGGAGCCTGCAGGGAGGAGGGAGACAATTCAACTGACTCCTTCATCTTTAAAAACTGTGTTAGGATAGGCTAAGTGCTTGGTGACTGTACAGTACTGTACATTTATCTATTTATTAAAAATATACAGTATACCGTATTTTTCGGATTATAGGTCGCAGCTTTTTATGGTTTTTTCAAGGCCTGCGACCTATAATCCGATGCGACCTATTTATGGATTTTTTTCCATATTTTTAGACCAATTTTTGACTCAGATATCAGCCTTTTTCACTTTGCCAGAAAAATTGTGCAGTACCACTTTTGGCCACTAGGGACGCTGTGGCGCTGTGGCGCTGTGCATTACCACTTCCAGAGGAGTACACCGACCCAAGAAGAAGAAGAAGACCGTTTCCAGCTGCATGTGTCCCAAAATAAGCTCCTGTGCTCGGACTGACTGTGTGCCTGCTGGCCTGGATGTAGCTGTTAGCTGTGTTTCTTAGCTGGTTTATTTTGCAAGATAAGTCAAGAACCACTCAATGTTCAGGCATTTTGACCAGTGGTAGTTCACTATTTTAAGAAACCAAGCTTCTAAATTACAACTTGCTATCATTACGAAGCTCCTCGGCTCCTTCCTACTACCCCCAACATCCGGTTTCGATTCGGCGCAGCATTTTGCCGTCCAATCAGAACGCTCGTTTCAGGCGTGGTTTGCGTGATGACGTCAACTGGTAATAGGTCTATTGTAGTGTTTTTTTAATTTATTTATTTTTATTTTTTATTCTTAGATCAAATGAAATGGCTTTTTAATAATAATAATAATAATGTCTTGTCTGTCATCTGTGTATGTTTCCCATACACAGACGAAATTCGTCTCTGCATTTAACCCAACCACCACCAGGGTTATTTATTGTGCGTCATCAGGGAACAGTTCTAAACACATTGATATTGTTGTGTAAATTTTGACTCCAGTGCGCCCCCTACATTATTTCTATAGTTATATCTCAGTGATAAATTATCTGATCTGAACCAGATTTATCGTGCATCATCAGTGAGCCCTTGTGGACACATTGATATTGTGGTTTAACGTATGACTCCAGAGCGCCCCCTAGTTTATTCAAACTGTTATATCTCAGTGATACATCATCCGATCTACACGAGATTTATTGTGCTTCATCAGTGAACACTTCTACACACATTGATAATGTTGCGTAAATTTTGACTCCATTGCGCCCCTTACATTATTTCTATAGTTATATCTCAGTGATACATCATCCGATCTGAACCAGATTTATTGTGCATCATCAATGAGCCCTTGTGAACACATTGATATTGTGGTTTAACGTATGACTCCAGAGCACCCCTTAGATTATTCAAACTGTTAGATCTCAGTGATACATCATCTGATCTGTACCAGATTTATTGCACGTAATCAAGGAGCAATTCTAAACGCACTGATATTGTTGTGTAAATTTTGACTCCATTGCGCCCCTTACATTATTTTTATTGTTATATCTCAGTGATACATCATCCGATCTGAAACAGATTTATTGTGCATCATCAGTTAGCCCTTGTGGACACTAGGGCTGTGCGATATGACGATATATATCGTGGGGACGATAGAAACGTGTCTATCGTGCTACTTTCCTTCTATCGTCTCTATCGTGATAAATAAGAATAAAAAAATAACTGTCGCAAAGAAGCTTCATATTGTGGTTTTGCGAGATGACGGCGCTGCTTTATGTTTGACGCACGCGCGGGTTTGCGACACATGCTTTACGTTGTTAAACTCGAGTTCAACAGAGACGCAGCCGGCATGAAGCCGGTGTCACCAGATATCTATGGGTGTCACAACATGGAGAAACAGCTGCGCAGGCAGCCCAAGAAGAAGAACTTTTACCAAAAAGAGGGGGAAGCTCACCTTGTTAGCTTCCATTATTTCGCTCCGCTGAAACTCGGAGACAAAATGGGTCCAGAGGACACGAAGTCCAACCGAGTCCGAACTCGGGTCCAGTTAACCAATACAAAACAGACCAGAGACACAACAGAACCGGAATCAAACGCAACGTTTTCTCTTTTCTGTTTCTTTGCCTTGTTTACTCCAGATTCCAGTCAGAGCGGATTTCTTCTTCGTGGGTTTTATTAGCAGCCGTTGTTTTACCGCCACCTGCAGGAAAAATTTGGACCAAAGTAGGTCCAAAGTTGGACCAAAGTTTCTACTTTGGTCCAAATTTCCTTGTTCTTTTTGTTCACATTCTTATAATTGTAACTGTATCTGTAGTAAAATAAAATAAAAACTTTGGTCCAAATTTTTCCTGTACACACACACACACACACATCGTGTTGTATATACAGGTAGTCCCCGACTTACGAGCGAGTTCCGTCCCTAGGGGGCGCTCGTATGTCAAAAATTCGTAAGTAGGATCACATAGTAAAAAAAAAAAAAAAAAAAAATTTTTTTTTTTTTTTTTTTTTACTTTTTTTTTTATTTTTTATAAATGAATACATGTACAGTACTGGACAGTCACCAAGCACTTAGCCTATCCTAACACAGTTTTTAAAGATGAAGGAATAAGTTGAATTGTCTCCCTTTCACATAAAGGGAGCAAGCTCCCTATGGAGCCTGCAGGGAGGAGGGAGACAATTCAACTGACTCCTTCATCTTTAAAAACTGTGTTAGGATAGGCTAAGTGCTTGGTGACTGTACAGTACTGTACATTTATCTATTTATTAAAAATATACAGTATATACAGTATTTTTATTTTTTATTGTTTTTTATTTATAAATAGATAAATGTACAGTACTGTACAGTCACCAAGCACTTAGCCTATCCTAACACAGTTTTTAAAGATGAAGGAGTCAGTTGAATTGTCTCCCTCCTCCCTGCAGGCTCCATAGGGAGCTTGCTCCCTTTATGTGAAAGGGAGACAATTCAACTTATTCCTTCATCTTTAAAAACTGTGTTAGGATAGGCTAAGTGCTTGGTGACTGTCCAGTACTGTACATGTATTCATTTATAAAAAAAAAAAAAAAAAAAAGTAAAAAAAAAATTTTTTTTATTTTTTTTTTTTTTTTTTTTATGAGATGCATGCTCTTAAGTCCGGGACCTCGTAAGTCAGAGCGCTCGTAAGTCGGGGACTACCTGTATATACAACACGATGTGTGTGTGTGTACTGGAAAAATTTGGACCAAAGTTTTTTTTTAATATCGTGATATATATCGTTATCGTGATATAAAAATGTCCATATCGTGATATATAATTTTTTCCATATCGCCCAGCCCTAGTGGACACATTGATATGGTGGGCTAACATTTGACTCAAGTGCGCCCCCTAGATTATTCAAACTGTTAGATCTCAGTGACATATCATAATAATAATAATAATAATAATAATGTCTTTTCCTGTCATCTGCGTATGTTTCCCATACACAGACGAAATTCGTCTCTGCATTGAACCCAACCACCTACCAGGTGGTGCAGTGAGCAGCCATAGAAAGCGCCCGGGGAGCTGGAGAATTAGATGTGCACTCATAGACACCCCAAGGTGTGTAGTGGCCGGGACGCGAACCCGCGTCCTTCGGGTTCCAAGTCAAAAGTCCGATGTGTTCCAGATTTATTGTGCGTCATCAGGGAACAGTTCTAAACGCATTGATATTGTTGTGTAAATTTTGACTCCAGTGCGCCCCCTACATTATTTCTATAGTTATATCTCAGTGATACATTATCTGATCTGAACCAGATTTATTGTGCATCATCAGTGAGCCCTTGTGGACACATTGATATGGTGGGCTTACATTTGACTCAAGTGCGCCCCCTAGATTATTCAAACTGTTAGATCTCAGTGACACATCATCCGATGTGTACCAGATTTATTGTGCATAATCAGGGAACAGTTCTAAATGCATTGATATTGTGTAAATTTTGACTCCATTTCGCCCCCTACAGTTATATCTCAGTGATACATCATCCGATCTGAACCAGATTGATTGTGCATCATCAATGAGCACTTTTGGACACATTGATGTGGTAGGTGAACATTTGACTCAAGTGCACCCCCTAGAATATTTAAAAACATCAGCCCAAGACATTTTTGGACCGATTATTCTGAAACTTGGTGAACATCTGTATCTTCTCAGGACCTACGAAAAAGTCTCTTGGCGCACATCTGTCAGCACTTCTAAACACATATATATTGTTGTTATTCGCTAACTGTTCTTGGCAAACGGATGCTGGATGGGCACGAGAGAGTTCGAGGTGGTGACCGAGCGGACGAGCTGGAGCTCGCACGGTCGCCACAATAAGGCCGGAGCGGCGCTAAGCTACGAGGGCCTCAATGCTGCTTGCAGCTTTAATTTGATTCTAGGCTTAGATTAGAATGTGCTACAAGTCTCCTTTTACACTTTTCAAAGCAAAGCTCAGCTCTGTTTGTGTAGTCATAATGCCAGATTTTTGTTACAGCTTGCTTGTAATTTGCTAAATCTATTTTCTTTGACATATGTTTTTCACAAGATTAAGTAAAAGAGTTGAATAAAAGATGATTGTACTTGTTTGCGTACTCGATTTTACCCAAAGTTCCATTTGATAACCTTTTCAAGCGGTGGCAGCTGCAGAAGTGTGTATTTGGGCTTTAGAACTTGTTTTTGCTGGCCGGTGGCTGCCGGGGCCTGGCGGGCGGTCGGCTGGGGGCGTGCGCTTGTTTGTTTGCGGTGTGTGGGGGGTCAGGGGCGTGGCCGCTCCGTGGCGGGGGTTTGTCCTGTCGGCTGGGCGTGGCTTGGGCCGGATCTTGGATGTCGGCTCCTCTCCGCCCCAGAATGAATGAATGGGTCTACCTCCTGGGTTTGGGCATAGGCTGCCCTCTGTAGGGGGCGGGTACATGTCTTGGACCTGGGGGGTCTAGAGTGTGTATCGGGAGCATGAATGGAATGTGTCATGATTGTATGTCTTTGAGTGAGTGAGTGTGAGGATGAGGGTGGGATTGTTAGATTGTGTCTGTGTATGAATGGGTAATTGTCAGGCGGGGACTGTGACAGCCCTATCTTTTGCCTCTTTTCCACCGCTCGGCTCGGCTCGGGTTGGATCGGCTCAGATCGGCTCAGTTCGGGTCGGGTCACATCTATGTTCTGTTTCCACAGCTTTTTTGTACCCCTTCTGTGGGCGGGGTCCAGAATCCTACTCGTCTTACCACATGGTGGCAGTAGTGTTCCCTCAAGCTATTTACTACAGTACTAGCCACCACTAGAAGAAGAACACAATAAAGGCTTTGACAGAATGTTGTGAAAGAGATGTCATGCTATAATGAGTACCTCATGAGCTGTAATCTTTAAACCCAATTCATAATCCTACCTTGTTGCCTTCTTTAAACCCATGTATTTTCCAATTTAGTATTTTTACAATAAAGATGTATTAAAACATATTTTATTATTTAGTTATGCACAAGGTGCTTGATAAAGTTGCAAAACCATATTTGTCTGAGCTGCTTCAACCTTCCTGCCCTCCCCGATCTCAGATCAGCTGAGCAGTTGCTGCTGACAGTCCTCAAAACTTTTTAAATCTTATTTAAAAACACACATTTATTCCTTGGCTTTTAACACGTGATCTTATCTTTTATGGCATGTTAACACACCTGCAGTAAGACTGGTATATGTATTTATTTTTGTATGCTTTTTATAGTTTTTAATTAACTTGTCTTTTATGTTATTGTACAGCACTTTGGTTGACCCTGTGGTTTTTAAAATGTGCTTTATAAATAAAGTTGATTTAAAACATCACACTGTGATCTTTGAAACTGCCAGAGTTTCCCTGGTAAAGTTGCTGCTGGGTGGTAGATGGATGGTCTGTGAATTCTTTAACTTTAAACTGTTGTAACAATATAGGAGTTATTTGTCAGTTTACTGACTTACCTATAGTTTAGACGTGCAAGTCTGAGCAGACTTTATCTGCACAAACTTGCCACCAAGTTCACGGGGTCTCAACTTTTTCAGAATAAATCAACAAATCTAACGATGTGATTAGCCAGTAATGTAATTTCACGCTTAGACTTCAATTTATGTTGGTCTACCAAAAGAATAGACCTTTTATTGAAACTATCACAAAAATTACATAAACATTTGTATCGATATTAGCTCTGATTTAATAACTACGTTGACAAGAATTCAAATTAAAACAAACAGACAATTAAAACTTAACTGTTGGCACAAAACTTGACAGATTAATAGCTTATGAAAAATAAGAAATAGGAGGAAGGAGTTCTGGAGCTAAGTTAAGCTAAAGTTGTTTACTTTGAACCAGACTGGGTGACACCGTTTCCCCCACACGAGCAGACTGGCTGGGCTCCCGCACGTTCAAACACACCACGGCTCTTTACCTGTTGGAGGTTGTCTCTTGGAGACAAGAGTGGAGAAGTTTGTGGACACACACGTGGATGGGTTTGTCCAGTGGCCGTCCAGTTGGACTTCAGCGTGAGTGCTGATTCACGATACGAGGAACTCGCCTCCCTCGGCAGGGACCAACGGTCGAGCGCACAGACTGACTTTCAAAATAAAACTTTTAGAAAACAAATTCTTCCAGAACAGTGACAGGATCACAGTAAGGCTTTGCTATGATCCTAGCGGAGACGTGGGTCGTTGACATAATGACCGGGCCGACTCCAGCTTTCCCAGGGAGGAGAAACAGTTGCAAGTAGTTCTCCTCCAAAAACTAACTTCCAAATAGGAAGTGCCCATTATATAGGGGAGGTGGGGTCTGACCCACCTTCTTAATGGCTACAGGCTGGTTTCACAAAATAAAAGATGGAAGTTTAATTTCATAGGTAGAAAGTCTCTTGACGGACAACAGGAAAACTGTTTACATACCTCGGCCAGATGGCCTGCCTGTTAGCACAGAAAATGTTATGTCTAACTTCATAGACAACACAAAAGAAGCTGCAAGAGAACAGCTCTTACCCTGACTTCTGCAGAAATAAACCAGCCGAAGGGTCAAAGTCATGCAAGTAACAGATCATCATTGAAATGACAAAAATACTGTTTGATCAATTCTGAATTAACACACATTAAAGAGAAAGTTCAATCTGATTAATTAGTGTCCATTAATTCATAATAATTGTCACAAAATATAAGTGTCAATTTGTCTCATTGAGGGCTTCAAGAAGGTGTAACACTTAGAGTTTCAGAGAGATGTGGAGAGGTGTACTTGAAGGTCAAGACAGAGGCCTATATCACTACACTGTCCAAAGGACTTTGGCCACTTTTAATTTTTGACTTTTTTTGTATGACTTCATCCTAGAACTAAATAATTTATAACGTAATAACAGTTGAGCAGATTCTAATAATCTTTATCTTATGATTCTTTAAAGGTCAAATGCAAATGGAAAGTTCTCTTAACTTCCAGTATGGATTTAAACACAATACACACTTCACATTATAAAATAAGTTTAGGAAATTGAATGTTCGAGGACACCACTTAAGAAAATATAACGTTTAATAGGAAAAGTTTGAAGTGACAAACAGAAGTAACAAATTTCCATCTGGTGTCTCACGTCTTCCTCCAGAAGATGACACAGGTTGTTGAATTCTGGTGATTTTCTTCTGTTGACTGTAAAAGAAAAATGTGATTAATTTAGTCCAGAAACTGTTTTTTTTTTTTTAAACAACACAGTGTGATCACAACATGTTCATATACTGACTTTATCCTGTTGGAGTTATTTGAAATCAAATTCAATGTTTTATAGACATAAATGTGTCAAGCAACCTCCATTATTTGTCTCCCTTGTACTTTGTATCACATATCATCAATTATATCAAAAACCACATAGCTGATATTTTTCAAAAAAATATAGTGTGATCACAACATGTTCATATACTAAATGTATCCTGTTGGAGTTATTTGAAATAAAATTCAATGTTTTATAGACATAAATGTGTCAAGCTACCTCCATTATTTTTCTCCCTTGTACTTTGTATCACATATCATCAATTATATCAAAAACCACATAGCTGATATTTTTCAAAAAAATATAGTGTGATCACAACATGTTCATATACTAAATGTATCCTGTTGGAGTTATTTGAAATAAAATTCAATGTTTTATAGACATAAATGTGTCAAGCTACCTCCATTATTTTTCTCCCTTGTACTTTGTATCACATATCATCAATTATATCAAAAACCACATAGCTGATATTTTTCAAAAAAATATAGTGTGATCACAACATGTTCATATACTAAATGTATCCTGTTGGAGTTATTTGAAATAAAATTCAATGTTTTATAGACATAAATGTGTCAAGCTACCTCCATTATTTTTCTCCCTTGTACTTTGTATCACATATCATCAATTATATCAAAAACCACATAGCTGATATTTTTCAAAAAAATATAGTGTGATCACAACATGTTCATATACTAAATGTATCCTGTTGGAGTTATTTGAAATAAAATTCAATGTTTTATAGACATAAATGTGTCAAGCTACCTCCATTATTTTTCTCCCTTGTACTTTGTATCACATATCATCAATTATATCAAAAACCACATAGCTGATATTTTTCAAAAAAATATAGTGTGATCACAACATGTTCATATACTAAATGTATCCTGTTGGAGTTATTTGAAATAAAATTCGAATTTTTATAATTTATTTTCGTTGTGCAAGCACAGGTTTGGAAGAAGTCAAAGCGAAACTACTTTAAATGCAGCAGATTTGACCACTACGTGACAATATTAAAGCGTGGTTGAGCTCAGGAGACCTCGTACTATAAAGTCAGCTATGAAATATATTTTATATCTGTTCATTGAGCTACATTTTAAAGACATAAAGCCGCCCGCGCGCGTTGCTCGTGGCGAACCTACTTTTTAAAATCCTGCAGTTTTGAGCAATACGTGATTTTATTAAAGGTGCTATGTGTAACTTTCTGTAGAGTGCAGAACTTAGAAAAATTTTCAACAGGCAAAGCATTCTGATCCCTCCCCCTCAGAGCCATATATGGCTCTGAGGGGGAGGCTCTGCTGAGATTCAAATTCAAGCTCTGTTTTTATTGGCTGATTCAAATTCAAGCTCTGTTTTTAATTGGCTGGTTACAAACTCTGTTTTTATTGGCTGTCATTGTCCTGGTCACTCTGTGTTTTTAGTGTTTTTATAAATGCTGATAGAGAAGCAAGGGGACTATAGTTTTTTTCAGAGATTACTTTGTCTAACATCAGTTTGTCAGTAGATAGTGACAGAGTGAAGAAATATGTTAAAAATATATTGTTTGAAAAGTTACAGACTACATTACAATCTTACATACCCCAGCTTTAAGGACACGTTCAGCTGAAGACCCATCTTTGCTATAAATTTAAAAACAAATAATTGTTTTTACCGTGTTTATCATGTGAAGTCCTGCCGTGATCGCTTCCCTCGCTTCCGTGAAAACAGCTTGAGTCTCCTCCTCCCTCCTTCCGGTGCGGGTGAGCTCGCCTCGGCACCCCTCTGAAACCACACCAAAAATCTCAAGAAATCTGGCGCTGCGCAGCACGGAATATCCGGTGGGGAAGGATGAAAGGGGGTCTCTGCGACGCACATATGACGTAACATCCGACCCGTGCCGACCGGTGGAAAAGGGGCATTAGATACAGCTGGGGGTGCTTGCGTCGCACCCCTGCCACGCGGCCCCCTAGTGGGGTGTGCCTTTTCCTGTCGGCGCACTTGGGGCCCTCGGTGTCTTGGGCTAGGCGCTTGGGCGTGTGTTGGCTTGGCCTGGTGACTGCTTGGTGGGGCTCGGGTCCTCTGGTCTTGTTGGGCCCTGGCCTGGTGGGGAGTGGGGAGGGGGGTCCTCAGGGCCCGGGCCTCTGTGCTCAGGCCTGGATCTGCCTTGGGGCAGGGGGTTCCGGCGGGGGCCTATGAGTTTGGAGCTATTGGCCCCGGAGTGTCACTGCGTGTGGTCGCTGGTGGGGCTTTTCCGGTTCTCCCCTATGGTCCAATCTGGGGGGTGGGTGAGTGGTTCGTCCTGTGTGGATGGCCCTGGGGGCTCCGCGCTCGGGGTCCCTCTTGGGGTCTTGGGCTCTGGTCCCCCGTTTGTCTGCCTCGGGTCTTGGGGGTCGGGTCTCTGCTGCTTCACAATCACTATTAAATGTTCTATTAGAGAAGCCTTATGCATGCTTCCAACCACACCTAAATATATTCAGGGGATGCACATGCAGGTATTGTATGTAGATATGTATTTGAATGTATATGCAAGTCTACGTATGTATGCATATATGGGGTAGGTATGGGTATATACAGTATATTTATAGAAATTTACTGCAAAGTCCTGAATATTCTAAGTTCTTTATACATACAGTATGTATTTTGTTGTTGTGTTTTGTCATGTTCTTTGCAAGTCTACAGACAGTGGTCGGGTGTTTTGCCTTGTGCTCTCTTTGTGTATACTTCTCATATTTCGTAGTCTTACTTTCTGTCTTTCCTTTCTTTCTATTCTATTAATAATTTTTTTTAACTCCTCTAGATAATTATTAGAATAAATATTTCATAATAATGGCGTGGAGAGGATGACTGTAAGGGGAGAAGGGAGGCCATCTTTAAAAAAAAAAAAATATTGTTTTACATTTCAAACATTATTCAATGTGATAAAGACAAAAAATTTATGTGTGGGTCCCCCCCCATTATAGGCATACGAGAACATCAAAATACCACATGATGGGAAGGAAACTCCTAAAGCCATCTACAAAAGGAAAGTGCCTGACCAGAGACAAGAAGAGGAGGATGAGGAGAGCTCAACAGTGGACGGTGACAGTCCTGCAGCCAAACCTCTAACATGTAACATCACAAAGCACTACAACAGCATTGAGATTTCCGACCGTACAGACAATTCCTCAGGTAGGGGCTGCAAGTTCACCTGGAGGGAATCATGTTCTAGTTATTGTATTTTTGTCTTAGAAAAATTAAGTCAAAGTCAACTTTATTGTCAGAACTGCAATATGTACAGCAGAGGTGGGTAGAGTATTCAAAAATTTTACTCAAGTAAAAGTATTGTTACTTGAACCAAATATGACTCAAGTAAAAGTAGTGAGTAGGCATCCAAAAATTTACTTGAGTAAAAGTAATAAAGTACTTTGATTATAACCTACTCAAGTAGTGAGTAACTGCGGAGTACCATCTCATGTCATTAAATTATAACATGCAAATGGATTTACAAGGAAACATAACTTTTAATGAGACTGAACATACATTGTTATAAATAAAAACACAAAGGCAATACCAGCCAAAAGGATTTAGAAATAAACCACTTATCTTTTACATTGTTGTAAATAAAAAAACAAACACAAATGCAACTGTAGCCCAAATAATTCTGCTAAATAATAATAAACTTGACTTTCTGCAAAACTTTGTTTCTACCAGTAAATGTTGGAACTCATTTTCTTACATTTTGACATCCTATAAACAGCACTAACTGTTTACCAGAATCTCCGACGTCACTCAACATGGCCCGTGCGGAGAGTTTGTTGTGGTCACGTGACTGGTTGGCTTCACTTGATTGGTTACATGTCAGGTGACAATAAGTTACACAATAATTTTGCAGCAAATGTTTTTACATACTTGAAACAAAAGTAACTGTAGCAATCGGCAGAAAGCCCATAGTAACTGAGTAAAAGTTGCGGTTTTCTCCCCTAAAATTTACTCAAGTAAAAGTATAAGTCTTTCACATTTAAACTACTCTCACAAGTACAGTTTTCTCAAAAAGCTACTTAAGTAAATGTAACTGAGTAAATGTAACTCGTTCCTACCCACCTCTGATGTACAGGACATACACAGGATTGAAATTGTGTTTCTCTCAGTCCCTCGGTGCAGTAACCATTTAAACATTAAAACACTGAAACATTTAATAAACAAACATAAAATAGTAAAAGTGTAACACTGTCCTGAGTTTTTGCATAGTAGTATAAAAGTATGAAAATTTACACCAACACTAAAACACTAAACATTTAATGAACATAAGCATAAAATCAGAAAGTTCATTCTCAATAGTCCAGGTATCAAATCCGCTCATTCTCAATCAGTTCATCTGGACAGTTTCTTTTTAGTAGAAACGTTTCACCCTCACTCCAGAGGGCTTCGTCAGCATAAAATATAAGCATAAAATGAAATAATAAAAGTGTAATACTGTCCTGAGTTTTTGCATAGTAGTATAAAAAAAGTATAAAAAGTATATCTATAAAATAAACTGAAGGTTCTAGCATTGACATTTGCAAAGAGTGGCAAAGCAGCATATGAGTTAATGTACACAGTATATGTATGAGGTAGTTGATGTTGGTATAGAGGCAAAGTGGCATATGCAGTAAGGCACATTGGGCATCCTTAAATAAGGCTGGTCAGAGAATACTGTATATGTATCAGCAGTAGTGTAGATATAAAAGTAGTGTAAATGTAAACAGTAGTAATAAATGTAAACAGTAGTAATAAATGTAAACAGTATTAATAAATGTAAACAGTGAATGTAAACAGTAGTATGACTATAGGCAGTGATGTAATACAAACATTAGTGCAAATATGAGAAGTAGTGCAAACTGAATGAGCACATGACCGAGAGTTTAGTGAATAACCCGTTTGATGACACAGAGTCCAGTGTTAAAATCTTTGTGTTGTGTGGTAATGTGTGAGAAAGTTTTTTGTGTTAAGGCAGTTCAAATGGGAGGGGAGGCAGAGCAGGCAGAGTGTTTAGCATCCTGACTGCCTGATGAACAGAGCTGTCTCTCAGTCTGCTGGTTCGAGCCTGGAGACTCCTCAGTCTCCTCCCTGATGGCAGCAGTCTGAAGCAGCTGTGTAGTGGGTGTGTGGGATCACCTGCCATGCGGTGGGCTTTCCGAGTGAGGCGTTTGCTGTGTAAGTCCTGCAGTGAGGGCAAGGAGGTGCCCACGATCTTCTCAGCTGCTCTCACAATGCGCTGGAGGCTCTTGCGGCATGATGCAGTACATGCACCAAACCACACAGTGATGCAGCTGGTCAGGACACTTTCTATGGCACCTCTGTAGAAGGTGCACATGATGGGGGTTGAAGCTCCAGCCCTTTTCAGCTTGCGGAGAAAGTAGAGACGCTGGTGAGCCTTCTTGGCCAGTGCTGCAGTGTTCCTGCTCCAGGACAGGTCCTTTGAGACGTGCACTCCCAGGAACTTGGTGCTGTCCACTCTCTCCACTGCGGTGCTGTTGATGGTCAGAGGGGCATGTTGGGCATCCCTCTTCCTGAAGTCCACAACAATCTCCTTTGTCTTCTCCACGTTGAGAGTGAGATTGTTGTGTCCGCACCACAAGGCCAGGCGGCTCACCTCGTTCCTGTAGTCCGTCTCATCGTTGTTGCTGATGAGACCTACCACTGTTGTGTCGTCCGCAAACTTGATGAAGTGGTTGGAGCTGTATGATGGTGTGCAGTCGTGTGTTAGCAGGGTGAATAGAAGGGGGCTCAGCACACATCCTTGTGGGGCCCCTGTGTTCAATGTGATGGTGCTAGATGTGTTACTCCCGACCCGTACTGTCTGTGGTCTCCCGGTCAGGAAGTCTAGCAGCCAGTTACACATTGAGGTGTTCAGCCCCAGACTGTCCAGTTTAAGGATGAGCTGTTGGGGGATGATGGTGTTGAATGATGAGCTGAAGTCGATGAACAGCATTCTAACATAAGAGTCCTTCGTGTCCAGTTTCCAGTAAGTTTCCAGTAATGCCATTGAATTTCAGGGGTTGACACTAACCAATGGGACTTTTTTTTTTTCTTTTTTTTTTAACAGACGTGATTGATATCACAGAAGAACCCATTGCATTTACAAACAAAAGGCTGGTGACAAATGGTAAGAGATGTGTAATATTCTTAATTAATATTATTGTTAATTATGTCATTTACAGATATTGTTCCTTTTTGTCACATCCACCTTAAATGACTGAGCTTCATTTTGATTTGCTTCTGTAGATCGGCAAAAAATCTGATTCAAAAGCTCAATTCTTGGCTATGATGTTTTGTGGCTATCAAGTAAAAAAAAAAAAAAAAAGACTTAAAGTTCGTACTTACCCCAGTTCTCAGAATAGCATGAGTGAGATGTCTCACTATGGGATATAACCACCCCACCCACCCCAACTCCCCACTCCCTATCCCACATTTTAAGTGATTCAGCTGGTTTTTGGTTTTGTTGTGCAGGAAAAAATATATATTTTTGAGACATTTATTTTGTACAGTTACAGCTTTGTTAAGCAGTGTGACAACTGGGACAAAGCTTTGACTCAGAAATATATTTTTGTTACTACTTTATGGAAAGAAAAATATACCGGTAATGAGATATATATCGTATATCGCCATTTATCTTAAAAATATTGCGATATCAAATTTGATCCATATCGCCCAACCCTAATGCTAATCCAAATTGGTTGGTGATGACTGAACTTCTGGTAAGATGGCGCCCGTGTACATGGCTTGCAATCCACCTCTGCTGACGGTGTTCAGATTTTTTGTGTTTTGTTCGTTTTTCATCGGGGACATAAATGTGCTACTGGTGTATGATCGACAGCAGCTCCTGGATCTGGGTTTTTCTTCCGCTGATGCCGCTTATTTGGGCCAGTATGAGCGGACCTCTGGAACCCCCCCCCTCTTCCCCCGCTGCTGGCAGTCCTGCCTGTTTACCTCCGCTGCGCCCCTCACCTGCCTGCCCGGAGATATCGCTCCAGACGACGGGGAAAATGAGCTGGTCGGCTGGTGAAGCTCAAAGCCCTGCGTGCTGCATCTTCCTCTCCAGCTGATGGTCATGATTTCCATCATCAGCTTCCCGCGTGTCCGGAACAAGTAAACAACAGGAGTTGGTGGCCGGTGCAGCTCATTGCTGGTCCCGAAGGAGTTGTCACTGAAAATCTGCGGCTGCTGGCTCTTGGTTCGTTCTTGCTATTGTAAATAACAGTTTATCCACTGGCGTGGTGCCAAAAACATTAAAACATGGTGCTGTTCAACCTCTCCTGTAAAAAGCAAACCTTGACCCCGCAGTAGTAGCTAACTTCTGGCCTGTCTCCAGACTCCCACTTGTTTCTAAACTTCTAGAGGAAATAGTTGAGTCTCAGTTGAAGTGCTTACTGGAGGATCACGCTATCCTTGAGTTATTCCATTCTAGTTTCAAACCTCTCCACAGTACTGAAACTAGGGATGCACCGATACCGATACCAGTATCGGGTATCGGTCCGATACCATGTGTGTTTACTCATACTCGTACTCATAAAAGGGCTCCGATACTACAGGACCCGATACCAGTTTCATTTCATTTCATTGACTATGTAAGAGTTCAAATGTAAAACATTTTATTTTTTTGTACAAGTTTAGACATACTTTACAGATTACCAATAGTAATGTACTTTGTTTATTTATGTTTGAAGTGTCTAATGAAAATAAACGGTTTAAGTTAATTAGAATGATTTAAAAAAATATTAATTAGTACTTGTATCGGTACTTGGTATCGGCAAGTACTTTAATGTAAGTACTTGTACTTGTACTCGGTTTTCAAAAATCTGGTATCGGTGCATCCCTAACTGAAACTGCCCTACTGAAGGTTTTTAATTACATCTTCTTATCCACAGACACTGGTGATTCTGTGCTGCTTGTCCTATTGGACCTAACATCCTTTTTGACACCATCGACCATGAGATCCTGATTGCTAGGTTGGAGCATTGGGTGGGCATCACAGTGTCAGCCCTCAATTGGTTCAGATCCTACCTCGCTGACAGATCCTTTTGTATTTCCATCAAAGATTTTAGTTCTGCAGCGGCAGCACTTAAATGGGGGGTTCCGCAGCGGCATCACTTAAATGGGTTTCCGCAGGGGTCCATCCTTGGTCCTCTCCTATTCTCTTTATACATGCAACCACTTGGTGCTATTTTCCGGAAACACAACATATCTTTTCTATGCCAATGACTGTCAAAGTTACTTCCCCCTAAGACAATGGTACATGCATCAACAATCAACAACATCATCAGGCCAGGACTCTGCAGTCTACACTCATCTCCAGGCCAGTGGTCAGGTCACTCTTTCAGGGATGAAGATGTTCACATCCTTGATAGGGAAGAACAATGGTTTGAGAGAGGAGTAAATGAGGCCATCTTTGTGAAAAGAAGCCGTCCATTATTAAACAGAGGTGGAGGCCTCCGTGTTCAACTGTCCCCCTCTTACAATGCTGTTATTGCTAGTATCACTCAGCCCTCTGTGAATAGCAAACAACCATCAGGGTGCTAACGATCCATCGTTAGGCTGATGGTCCTCCTTGATCATGTGAGCAGCTGGTTTTGGCTGTCATCAGCAAACTGGTTGATCCACTGTGAGAGGGTGCTATTTATAAGACTGAGCTGAATACAGCATCTCAGACTGAGGAAGTCTTTCGGACGAAAGATGAAACGTTTCTACTTTTTTGTTTTGTTTTGTTTTTTGAATGCCCAAAGGATCAGACTTAGCTTTATTTAGGACATTGTATTATCTTCTCTGAAGAACTTTGAGAAGGGAGATTTTAAGTAGGCCCATGCAGCTTAGCGCTGTGAAAGCCTATTTTAATTCGGCTCGAGCAGCTAAGCGCTGCGACGCCTATTGTAATCGTAGTGTTTCAGGCCCGAGCTGTAATTTTTCCGCCAAATGAATTTTAGGCCCGAGAAGCTAAGCGCTGCGAAGGCCTATTGTAATCGTAGTGTTTCAGGCCCGAGCTGAAAATTTTGCGCCAAATGAATTGGCCATAATCCCGCCTTGGGATTCATACTCACCAAATTTGGTGGACGCATCAGGACTGGTGAAGATATATGTATTTTGGGAGCGTAGCAAAAATCACAACAGAAATGGCTCTAGAGCGTCACCTGTACATTTTCTAAATACCTTCCGCATTAACCTTGGGTCTTAGAAGCATGAAATTTGGTACACTTGTCCAGTTTTCTAAGATGCACAGAAAACCCTCCGGCACCAATGTTGTACAATAAACAGGAATGCGGCCATTTTGGAACGCTGTCCCAAATTTCACACTTTTTTGGCCGTTTACAGCCTCCGCATTTGAAGGAACTCCTCCAAGGGATTTTGCTCAATCGGTTTCACCCTTGGTTATTTTGTTCAAAAGGCATCGGGGACCAAAAGTTACCTAAACAGTTCGTTTTGGAGCATGCTGAAGGGGCGGGGCCAGACCTCAAAGTTTGTCATCTTTTCATGAAAAACGAAACGCTAATAGCACCTACACGAAAACTGAGACATCAAACCTTACGTGATTGATCCACATCCAGTCCCCTGCAAGACTGAATGGTCAAATCATGACATCACTTAAGCCACGCCCCCTGACAACAGGAAGTGTAAACTTACATTGAACAGTCCCTATCTGACCCCTGTTTAGGGGTGCACCGATTTCAATTTTCTGGCCGATCACCGATCACCGATTTTTTAGAAAGTCTGACCTGCCGATTCCGATTTTCCGATACCGATTTTCAGGTGTGAAAAGGTCAAAATGTACCTTAAAATTTCCAATCTTACTTTATTGTAAACAAAGTTTAACCATAAAAAAATCAGTTCATTTTACTCTTTCACTTGTTACATTTTAAATTAATTTTTATTTTCATTTAAAAATTTAAAAAACAAAAAAAGATAATGCAGCATGTGTAACATTTTCAAGTCAGTGGGTAATAAGAAATAACACTTGCACAGGTAAGTTTGTCCTCACAGACTTATTCCAGTCATTTTTTCATTAGTGGCAGGTTTTTCTTGATGAACAAAAGCATTTCTGCTTTGTCACCAGACAGGCGACTTCTTTTCTCATCTACTACATGTCCAGCCAACTAAACAGGCGCTCGCTTTCAATGCTTGTGCATGGGGCAGAGAGATAGGTTCAGGCAAGATGAGGGAAACAATTTTCATTGATCCTCCAGTAGACCAATGGGTCCTCCTGGCCCCTTTCGACAGGAAATAAACAGGTAGTTCTGTACCTGCATAGCTGAAGGGCTGGCTAGCTGTTGCTCCTTTTCAATGTTCTCCTTTAAGATTTCATCTTGAACTGCAAACAGTAGACTACACCTTTTTGCTGCAGATTCATCGATGTCAGGAGGTCCCACTTCAGAGAATGTTCCTGCAGCAGGTGTGCATCTGGTCCTCCCCTCTGCTGAGAAGTAGTGATTCTTGTACCTTGTTTTGCATAAACAAAGAAAGATGGGTCAATCATTGTGTTTTGTATACATTAAAAGTTTTTTTTTAATTGCATGTAAATAAAGAAATGCATTTCTTTATTTACATGCAATTTAAAAAAAACATTTACCGGTACATTAAATTTAAAATAAACATTTCTTGATAGAAATTTTCAATCAAGAAATGTTTATTTTAAATTTAATTTAAATGTTTCTTGAAATATAGTAGTAGGCTAAAAGTTACTTACCTTGGATCCAGAGTAGTGGCCAAGCTGTACAGGGGCTCATCATGCTCAATTTTGATGAATCTTCTCACAACAGCCTCCAGCAACGTAGTTTTGGCTTTACCCACACCACGGTCTGTGCTGGCTTGTCTCTCCAAAATCCGTTTGAGTGATGGCTGGGATTACAGTTTAGAGTATTTGATGACGTTGAATTGTTCGTCAATCAACTGTACAATAAAACTTAACATGGACATTAAACTTACATCAGAAGTCCAGATGTCTGTTGTACAGCTGAGAGTATTTGAATTAGCTTTTAGCAGGCTGCGGGTGTCTCAAAACGTGGCCCTCCGGTACTGAAACATCAGAAAAATATCTCCGCCTCGGCATATAATATCGTGCATCAAGCTTCTAAAACCTTTGTCCTCAACGACTGAAAAAGGGCTGGTCGTCTAATGCCACGAACTCCATCACTTTTCTTGTGGTAAGCTTTGCTCTTTTCGTTGCTCATAAAAGCTAACAGCAGCTGTGAAAACTACCGACTGGCTCTTTGATAGCGCTAGCTTCTTTAGCTTAGCATTAGCTTGGTTGCTCGTTTCAAACGTTGCACACTTGGCTGCGTGGCGATTTCTTAAATAGCAAACAAGGGTTGTTGTTCATAACTTTTATGGACAGAATTTCTAGGCGCAACCAAGGTGTTGAGAGGATCCGTTTTGGTGGCCTTAGAATCGCTTCTCTGTTTTTTGCAGATGATGTGGTCCTGTTGGCTTCATCAGATCGTGATCTACAGCTTTCGCTGGAGCGGTTTGCAGCCGAGTGTGATGCGGCCGGGATGAGGATCAGTTCCTCCAAATCCGAGGCCATGGTCTTGAGCCGGAAAAGGGTAGCATGCCCTCTCCGGGTCGGGGATGAGGTCCTGCCCCAAGTGGAGGAGTTTAAGTATCTCGGGGTCTTGTTCACGAATGAGGGAAAACTGGAGCGTGAGATCGATAGGCGGATAGGTGCAGCATCCGCAGTGAAGCGGGCTCTGTACCGGTCTGTCGTGGTGAAGAGAGAGCTGAGTCAAAAGGCAAAGCTCTCAATTTACCGATCGATCTACGTTCCCACCCTCATCTATGGTCATGAGCTTTGGGTTGTGACCGAAAGAACAAGATCTCGGATACAAGCGGCTGAAATGAGTTTTCTCCGCAGGGTGTCTGGACTCTCCCTTAGAGATAGGGTGAGAAGCTCAGTCATCCGGGAGGGACTCGGAGTAGAGCCGCTGCTTCTCCACATCGAGAGGAGCCAGTTGAGGTGGCTCGGGCATCTGGTTAGGATGCCTCCTGGACGCCTCCCTGGGGAGGTGTTCCGGGCATGTCCCACCGGGAGGAGGCCCAGAGGAAGACCCAGGACACGCTGGAGGGACTATGTTTCTCGGCTGGCCTGGGAACGCCTTGGGATTCCCCCAGAGGAGCTGCTCCATGTGGCTGGGGAGAGGGAAGTCTGGGCCTCCCTACTTAGGCTGCTACCCCCGCGACCCGACCCCGGATAAGCGGACGAAAATGGATGGATGGATGGATGGGTTGTTGTATTAAAGGTTTTTGTTGTGGCTCCACCACGACTTACTTCGGCTTTACACAAGTTGAGATCTTTTGCTCATTTTAAAATAGTAGAACTTCCAAACAGACAACATGGCTGCTCCGGGTTGCCTGTGTTGACCATAGACATACATTATATATAGATATCTATGGTGTTGACTGTGTACTTGGGTGCATGTGCAGACGTGACCTGGTGGGCGGTCTATATAAGATATCTATGGTCAGCCCCCTCTCCGCCCCCCTCCCCTCCACCCCCTCGCTCACAGCAGAGAAAAAAGGGACAGCGGCTGATTTTCAGACTTTTGCGGCGATCGGTGGATAAAATCGGCTTCTCATTTAACGATCGGCCGATCGCCAATTTCCTCAAAATAAGGAAATCGGGGCCGATCGATCAGCCGACCGATTTATCGGTGCATCCCTACCTCTGTTACCTAGTCAGCATGATAGGATAGACATGTTGGTGTAATTTGCTTTCCAACACTGACAGTTTTGGGTGGAGAATGTGGGCGGTGCCGCGTGGCAAAGTTAGACGTAACGCTGTCACCATACGTTTCGCTCTGAATTCCACAGATTTGAACTGAGGTGCACCAAAATCGGTATGATCGATCATTATCCACCCCTGGAACATGAATCCATGATAATTGTTTGATAACCTTTACAGCTCCACCAAAAATATTTTAAAACCTTAGCCCCAAGCCATTTTTGGACCGATAATTCTAAAATTCGGTGAACATTTGACTTCCGGTGACGTCATCATTGGAGCAGCAGGGTGAGAGCAGCGCTCCAACAGGGGAAAAATAATTAAATATATATACACTATATATATATATATATATATATATATATATATATATATATATATATATATATATATATATATATATATATATATATATATATATATATATTAGGGGTGTAACGGTACGCTAAAATCACATTTCGGTTCGGTTCAACTACAAGGAGAGCTCGGTTCGGTTTATTTTCGGGTTTTTTCGGTACAAATTTTTTTTTTTTTTTTTTTACAAAATAAAGACTTACAAAATGTTTATTTTGAAAATGTGCCAAAAATATGTTTGTATTGTATTGTAGTAATAAATAAAAGTGACCCATTTGGATGATATTTTGAATAAACAGCACTCTACAATAAATAAACCATCCATCCATCCATCCATCTTCTTCCGCTTATCCGGGGTCGTGTTGCGGGAGTAGCAGCCTAAGTAGGGAGGCCCAGACTTCCCTCTCCCCAGCCACTTGGAGCAGCTCCTCCGGGGGAATCCCAAGGCGTTCCCAGGCCAGCCGAGAAACATAGTCCCTCCAGCGTGTCCTGGGTCTTCCTCTGGGTCTCCTCCCGGTGGGACATGCCCGGAACACCTCACCAGGGAGGCGTCCAGGAGGCATCCTAACCAGATGCCCGAGCCACCTCAACTGGCTCCTCTCGATGTGGAGAAGCAGCGGCTCTACTCCGAGTCCCTCCCGGATGACTGAGCTTCTCACCCTATCTCTAAGGGAGAGTCCAGACACCCTGCGGAGAAAACTCATTTCAGCCGCTTGTATCCGAGATCTTGTTCTTTCGGTCATAACCCAAAGCTCATGACCATAGATGAGGGTGGGAACGTAGATCGATCGGTAAATTGAGAGCTTTGCCTTTTGACTCAGCTCTCTCTTCACCACGACAGACCGGTACAGCGCCCGCTTCACTGCGGACGCTGCACCTATCCGCCTATCGATCTCACTAAACTAAATAAACTATTTGAACAATAATAAAAATCTTAATAAATGCAATAACAGTCAGAACCAGAACAATAAGCAGCAACAGACTGTTTACAATCTAACTAATCAAGTTTTTGTTCAGTAGCAGCAGTGTGGCTGTATTTGTCCTCATTACTGTACTCACAACTTCTTCTTGGTGGGACAGGTGGGACTGTGGGAACAGTTCAGAGTTCAGTTCAG
The DNA here is from genome assembly GCA_038048925.1 of Garcialebias charrua. NCBI lineage: Eukaryota > Metazoa > Chordata > Actinopteri > Cyprinodontiformes > Rivulidae > Garcialebias > Garcialebias charrua. The sequence goes on from JBBPBX010000851.1 coordinate 75,994, forward strand.
TCATCACTTAGCTGCAGGTGGATTTACCTCTGTCACAGACTGGAAATAAAAAACAAAAGAGATTTAAAAAAAACAAGTTAATAAGATTATGATTAAAAAAAAAGATTATTTAGATAATAATAAAACAATACCTCTTGAACAATTGAATCTCTCACTCTTCATCATCATGGCAGGGCTTTAATCTGGTCCAGGGCTTGTTGTTGACAACATCAGTTAGTTTTTTCATAAAGAGCTGAACTTTTTGAAGTGTTGACGTGATGAATGTCTCATAGCGACGCTCAGCAACTTTAAAGCCTGCGCATATAACAACGTTCAGACTTAGATTCGAGATTTAAAAACTCATACAGCTTGTGTTATTGCTCTGGACCGCTCTGATTACCTGATGAAGGAGTTTTAATACAGCTGCTGTTCACGTTCGGATGAAGTAGTTTTAATACAGCTGCTGTTCACGTTCGGATGAAGGAGTTTTAATACAGCTCTTCGTTCACGTTCGGATGACAGTTTCCAGCGCGTTCTCGTGACGTGTTGCTGCTGCGTCACTCAAGCAGTTGCTGCAGAGTCTTCATGAAGCAACGACACACAAGCTGCACTCGTCTTTGAACAAGAAAGCTATAACGTTCAAAAACAGGAGACCGCACGAGATGCTAACGGCTAAATGCTGCGCGTGCCACGCGAAAATAGCTCCGTGCTGAAACGCGCCCAGGAAATTTTGTTCCGCGGTGCATATATTCCCCTGTTGAAGAACGTTTAATGAGTGAAAAAATAACCGAAACGGTTCGGTACACCCATTATAACCGTTACATGCCTAATATATATATATATATATATATATATATATATATATATA
>JBBPBX010000851.1:79391-115877 GCA_038048925.1 Garcialebias charrua
TATATATATATATATATATATATACCGTATTCGTCGGTGTATAATACGCTCCCGTGTATAATACGATTTGACCAATTATTGCCAATAAACCAGAAAAAACCCGTACATAATATGCTTCGGTGTATAATACGCGCTGCCGTGACAGTCTTTTTTATGACCACTAGATAGCGCACGCCCCCTCCCCGACGCCGACGTAACGCGTCATCCACCGCTGACATTACGCGTCACAGCTGAGACATCCCGGAAATGCGGTCCATTGTGCAGCGCGAGCTGAATTTCATTAAAATTTAAAGACCGTGTAAAGTGAATTTCAATATTTTCTTCAATAAACATTATAAATGTCATAATTGTAAACTTGTAAATGAGTAAAAAGTCTCAAAATTGTAGCTCAATTAATTTTGGAGTTATAGATCAAACTGTGTATAAAGATATGTCTGTTTCAGGATTTTTTAGGCGTGTTTTAAATGTGACGCGGTCTTCTTAAGTATAGCCCTACCCCCTGCAGCTCCAGCCGTAAAAATTAGATCTTCGCCTCGGTGGAGCTGTTCACTCGCGAATCGCAGATAGCATCAGATAGCAATAGCTATAGCTCCTTTTTTGCTAAGAAAATGCGACAGGTCCATTGCATACTTAGTTATCAACGTGATTACTCTATATTTTAATCACCAACACAGACCCCGCATGCGATGTGACCGGGTCGGACCGGGTGCAGCGAGTCCGCTCATCTTCTAAAATAGCGCTTATTATTAAACACATAACAGCGGAGTTATGAATTATAGTTGTGTCCTCAACTTTAAAAACAAAACCAGAGTTGTTTGTGCACTAAAAACAGCGTAACTCTTGGAAAAAGGAGCTGCTGTTACAGCCAGAACTCAGATAAAAACAGAGCAGGTTTACTGGATCTCTGCTGCACCTGTCTGCCTCTCCACACACAGCTCAGGCTGTGAAGAACGATGCCGACCGTCACAGTGGTCACTGTCTGACTCAGAGTCTGAGTCTGGCTCTGGAGGTTCAAATGAGTAGGGCTGGAGAACTCCAATTAGGCTGCCAGCCTTCGCGAACATCTTCAGGGTGCAGGACACGGGCGCAGTACTGCGCTGAAACCACGCCCACGCGCTGACACGCCCCCAGCGTTTCAGACCAGGGCACAATTATGTTTTTTCATTATTTTTGAGACTTAATTTTATAAGGTAAACAATGTTTTTAATCAGTCAGATTTACATGGGTGATTAATAACAGATATTTATGCCGTGTGACAAACTCAAAACACACATTTAATTTTACTTTACACGGTCTTTAACTACAGAAATGCCAAAAAATATGTTTGTTAGCTGAACATATATGTTAACGTGTCTCTGTTTAATTTTTGTTAATAAATGATTACAAATCAGCTGAATTTAAAATGTAAACAACACGATGTGCACACACACACAACAGGCCCACAGGCCCGGTTTGGAGCGAGAGCTGAATTTAATTAAAATTAAACTACCGTACAGAAACACCTAAAAAATATATATTTGTTAGCTGAATATATATGGGCGGCCGTGGCGTGGTGGTAAGGGCAGTCGTCTCCCGATCGGAAAGTTGGCGGTTCGACTCCCGGGACCCGCACCATGTGTCGTTGTGTCCTTGGGCAAGACACTTAACCCCGAGTTGCTCCCGGTAGGACTGGAAAGCACCTTGCATGGTAGTCTGCCGCCACCGGTTTATGAATGTGTGTAGCATTCAATATATGTGTAGCACTTTGAGATTTTCAGTAATGAAAAGTGCGTTATAAATTGAATTAATTATTATTATTATTATTATTATGTTAACGTGTCTCGGTTTAATTTTTGTTAATAAATGATTACAAATGAGCTGAATTTTGAACGTAAACAACTTCACAGACAAGCACATCAGCTGAGCAAGATGTAGGATGGTTGCTCAAAGTAGCAGAAATTACCACAAAAACTTGATAACATTATCTAAATATGCAAAAAAAAAAAAAACCTGTCTGAAAAGGTAGAACAAGTTTAAATTAGCAAATATTTATATGATTAAACTTATAATAGGGTGAATATCAAATATTGTTTTATTTTGATTATTACAGCTGAAACCACTGATGATCAGCTATGAAAATGTAGTGGTTATTTAGACAGAATTTGGGTGAAATTTTGCACATAACGTTAGAATAAACATAGAAAATAAAACAGATGCTTCAAAGGGACTCATCTTTTTTAAACTATAAGTAATGTTGAATAATTATTAGATGGATACATTAATTAAAGCAGTACCAATCAGTGCTCTGTGGACAACGTGAACAGGTTCCATCACGTCCTCCTCGGTCCTCACAAGTCGCGGCTTGACACCTGCTTCCTCGTTGGTAAGGCTTCAATAAATACGGCTGCAGACATAAATTAGAACCTGTTGTTTATTGTTTAACCCCCTGAAATAACTTTGGCTTCCCAAACTGAATAAAAATCGCTCTATTCTTCACTCAGTTTGCTAAATTTGTCCGGTTCTGTATCGGCCGCCATGTTGTTTACAAGGTGCGCACTGAGCAGCGTCTCATCTTCCTACGTCACGTGCCGTAAATGCGGAAGTTCTCGGATTTCTGTGGGCGTGTCCCAGCGAGAAAATTACCATAACTTGTAATTAAATTTTAATATATTTATAATTTATTTAGCAAAAACGAACATAGTTCAATGATAATATATATATATATATGTAGTGCAAAATGATTTATAGTTACAACATGATGTCAGTGCAGCTTTAAGCTGAATGAATTGAGTGTGATCAGAGAGATAGAAGTTGAACCAGTCTAACGGGGTACCTGAGATGCCAATGAAGGTTAGTCTGTTGAGGAGGATAGAATGACAGATGGTGTCGAAGGCAGAACTTAGATCAAGAAGAATGAGGATGGACAGAAGACCAGAGTCAGTAGCAAGAAGAAGGTCGTTAGTAATTTTTATTAGGGCTGTTTCTGTGCTATGGTGGGGGCGAAAACCAGATAGAAACTCTTCATAAATGTTGTTGTTGGACAGGTGAGAGTGAAGTTGACTAACAACAGCTTTTTTCAAGAATCTTGGAGATGAAGGGCAGATTGGAGATCGGACGAAGTTTATTGAAGTTGGTAAAGTTAAGATCTGGTTTCTTGATGATGGGGGTGATAGCAGCAGATTTGAAGGCTGTGCGAACAATGCCAGAGGTTAGGGAGGAGTGGATGATATTCTTGATGATACGGAGCAGAGACTGGAGACAGGATTTAACAAGAACTTTGGGAAAATGGGTCAAGTTGACAGGATGAGGACTTAGACTTGCTGATAATGTCAGCAATGTCATCAGCAGAGGGGAGGGAGAAGACAGAGAAAGGGAGGGAGGGAGGGGGGAGTTCAACATAGATGTTGGGGGCAGTATTTGGTCCAAGGTGTTTATGAATTGAAATAATCTTTTCATTGAAATATGACATCAGGGAGTTACAAAATTCTGTGGAAACCATGTGAGAGGGTAGAGAGTTAGGAGATAAAACAGAACGGTGAAGGAGTGAGAACAGGGGCGGCCGTGGCGTAGTGGTAATGGCAGTCGTCCCCCGATCGGAAGGTTGGCGGTTCGAATCCCGGTTCCCCACACCATGTGTCGTTGTGTCCTTGGGCAAGACACTTAACCCCGAGTTGCTCCCGGTAGGACTGGAAAGCACCTTGCATGGTAGTCTGCCGCTACCGGTGTATGAATGTGTGTAGCATTCAATGTGTGTAGCACTTTGAGATTTTCACTAATGAAAAGTGCGTTATAAATTGAATTCATTATTATTATTATTATTATTATTAACAATGTATTTGAATTGCCAACATTGGAACTGATGATGTCTGAAAAGTACCGGTAGCTGGATTTGGCTTGAGAAATACTGTTCTTGTACTGGATTATGTGACTTGCATAAAGTTCCTTGTGAATTGTGAGACCGGATCTGCTCCATGTACCTGACTCCACTTGCAGGTGGATCACAGACTTCCTAAGAGATAGGAGTCAGTCCGTGCGGCTGTGGAAAGTTGTCTCGGACACTCGGACTTTAAGAAAAGGATCTCCACAGGGCGGTGTACTTTCCCCTTTGCTCTTCTCCCTGTACACCAACTGCTGAAATTCCATCAATGACTCCATAAAACGTATTAAGTTTGTGGATGACACCACCCTCATCAGGCTCATCTCAGATACAATACAATACAATACAACTTTATTTATAAAGCACTTTAAAACAACACCATTGGCCAAAGTGCTGTACACTAACACAAACAAGCATAAAACTAAAAAAGATGGTGATGAGTCTGCCTACAGAAGGGAGGTGGATCGGCTGGTGACCTGGTGCAGCGACAACAACCTGGAGCTTAATGCCCAGAAGACAGTGGAGATGATCGTGGATTTCAGGAAAGCCACAGCCCCTCTGCCCCCTCTGGCCCTTAACGATAACCCCAACATCCCTGTGGACTGTTATCGGTTTCTCAGCTCCACCATCACCCAGGACCTCAAGTGGGAGCCGAACATCAGCTCCTTCATCAAGAAGGCTCAGCGGAGAATGTACTTCCTGCGACAGCTGAGGAAAGCCAAGCTGCCAGCCAAGCTGATGTTACAGTTCTTCACGGTCATCATCAAGTCCATCCTCTGCTCTTCCATCACAGTGTGGTATGCCAGGGCCACTGCCAGGACAGACATAGACTGGAACGCATTGTGTGCTCTGCTGAGAAGGTAATCGGCTGTAGCCTCCCATCTTTCCATGACCTGTACATCTCCAGGACTATGGGGCGAGCAGGTCGCCCCATAGGATTACAGCTGACCCTTCTCACCCTGCATATGAGCTTTTTGAACCACTCCCCTCGGGCAGGAGGCTTCGGTCCATTCGGACCATAACCTACCGCCATAAGAACAGTTTTTTCCCATCTGCTTTCGGACTCTTGAACATTCATAATCCCGTTATTGTATAACTCTGCTTTGTCACTTTATCACTGTATTTTAACTGCACTACTCCATTTGCACATTTTTTCTGAATATTGTATTGTTTGTATTGTATTGTATTGGTTGGTGTGTACATGTTTTCTTTTATGTTTTATATTTTATTTGCACCTTTATGCCAAAGCAAGTTCCTTTATGCCAAAGCAAGTTCCTAGTCTGTGAATCCTGTTCATTGACAATGGCAATAATAAACTGACTCTTGACTCTTGACTCTTGACTATACCATCTGATATGCACCACATTTATTGTACCGTACATCATCAGTGAGCACTTCTACACACATTTCTATTGTTATTTAACTTTTGACTACAATGCTTTCCCCACATTATTCCAACTGTTATATTTCCGTGATACATCATCGATAAGTGCCACATTTTTTGTACATCATCAGTGAGCACTTCTACACACATTGATATTGTGGTTTAACCTATGACTCTAGTGCGCCCCCTAGATTAATCCAACAGATAAATCTCAGTGATACATTATCCGATCTGTACCAGATTTATTGTGCATCATCAGTGAGCACTTCTACACACGTTAGTATTGTTTAACTTTTGACTCCAGTCACTCCCTACATTATTCCAACAGTTATACCTGAGCGACACATCTTCTGATATGCGCCAGATTTGTAGTGCATCATCAGTGTGCTTTTCTAGACACATTGTATTGTGGTTTAACATATGACTCCAGTGCGCCCCCTAGATTATTCCAACATTTATATATCAGTGAAACATCATCTGATCTGCACCTGATTTTCTGTGCGTGATCAATGTGCACTTCTGGACACATTGGTGTTATTGTTTAAAATTTCACTCCAGTGCACCCCCTAGATTATTCAAACAGTTATATCTCTGTGACACATCATCTGATATGTACCAGATTTATTGTGCATGATCAATGAGCACTTCTAGATACATTGGCATTGTGGGTTCATGTTGAATTATTTCACCTGCAAACAGGTAAGGACACTTAAGCCCCACTCACTCACAGAAGAAACTGTTGATTATTGGGTGACTCTTCCAGCTTCGCCCTGTGTTAAGATATAAGATTGCGCGATGGCGACCGGATGGTCTAGCTGGAGCTCCCGTGGTCGCTGTAAGGCCGGAGCAGCGCTTTGCTGCGAGAGCCTCAATGCTGCTTGCAGCTTTAATTTGGATTGTTTCTTTCTGTATTTCAGTTGTGTATATTTACATTCAACATAAAATTTATATTGTTGTAAATAAGTTGTGTCGTGTGAGAGTACTTGCAGTATTTGTTTATGAATTTTAAGGATTTCTGAGGGTCAATATATAGGTACTTCGAAGGAGTTGACATGTTTGAATTGATGTTTGTTTTGAGTGTTGGGTCATCCTTCTATTAATTTCTGTATAGATCAAGTAGTGCATCTTTGCTGAAAATTTAAAGTAGCTTCACCACACACTTTGTGTTTCCTCAAAGTTAAACTTTATAAAGTGCTGTATTTAGACAAAATTGAAACCAGCTGAATCATGCTCAATAGTCCAGGTAGAAAAATCCAACAAAGTTAAGTCAGGCCCTCTGGACAGTTTCATTTTGTTGAAATGTTTTGTTTTCCATCCAAAATACTTCATCAGTCCGAGGAGCTGCAGCTTGAGCATTAAAGTAAAAATAATGCCATTAATTTTATTGAGATATTATGAGCTTGCATAGTCAACGTCTGTTTTTAGCAGTTGTTCTTGGTATTTTTCATGCAAAACTGTCCCCACCCTGTCGATAAATTACCAACTTTCTGACACTCAGCAATTTGTGAAGCTTTGTACCTTAAAAAACGTGCAATGAAGTTGTTCATTTCATGCTGTTTGCAGGTAAAATAATTCAACAGGGAGAGTGTATCTGCATTGTGACAAGTGATGAAGAAAATCCCGCTTTGGACTCGTCAGTCACAACATCATGCTCCGTAGAATTTTCAGGAAAATCAACCGTAAGTTTATTTTGGTGTTCATAGTTTTATAGTTTAGAAACTTTTTATTTTCAGCACTGGTAGTTCATTCACTGTAAAGCTTAGATAGGGAAAATGTAGCATTCCTTAAAGGAATGCATATTTTCCATGCCAAAGTTTTAAAGCAAGATGCTGCTCTCTGTTAGTGCTCAGAGTTTGAATTGTGGAAGAGTCTCAGATATTAAATGGATGGTAAATGGTAAATGGACTGTACTTGGACTCTGGAGCGCCTTTCTATCTAGTCAAAATACTCAAAGAGCTTTACAATACAATCTGTGCTCTCATTTGCCCTTCTACACAACATTCTTCTAGATCTCTACAAAGCTACTCTGAATCTGTAGAGTAATGAATGTTTTAGATCACATTCATACACTGATGGGTTCAGGTTTGGTTTATTTCAGGGTATCCGCGGGGTTGTAAAAAGTATTGAAAGGTAGTAAATAAAATTAATAATAATAATAATAATAATAATGAATTCAATTTATAACGCACTTTTCATTAGTGAAAATCTCAAAGTGCTACACACATTGAATGCTACACACATTCATACACCGGTAGCGGCAGACTACCATGCAAGGCGCTTTCCAGTCTTACCGGGAGCAACTCGGGGTTAAGTGTCTTGCCCAAGGACACAACGACACATGGTGTTGGAAACCGGGATTCGAACCGCCAACCTTCCGATCGGGGGACGACTGCCATTACCACTACGCCACGGCCGCAAAATTAACACAAATTAGGGCCATTAAAAAGTATTAAAAAGTAATAAATGTCATCTGATGAGGTATAATTTTTTTTTAAACCTACACTATATTTTTCACGTTTTATCGGCTAAAAAAACCCTGAGAATTTATTTATTTTCTAATTTTATGTTAGAGTAGGACCTAAGCTAAATCAATGACGTCATATCGTCGGTCAGTGCTCGTTTGCTACGGTCGGCCGATGGCCGACAGAGCTTCCAGAACTGTCATGGGGAAATGTAAGTTTTCAGACTTCTTGTTAGAGGACGCCAGATTCAGAGACTGGCTTCAGCCAGTAATTGGTAACAGCCGAGGGGCTTATTATCATCTCTGTAAAAAGAACCAGGAAGGAGGAACGCGGCTTGTTTCTTCGAAATTTAACAAGAAAAGCACCTAAACAATTATTTATTTGCTTGATATTCTAGCAAAGGTGTGTCCCTGTGTATCATTTTCTTAATAAATGTACTTTAATGGTCAAATTAGCTTCATTTCGCCGGGGTGGTGCAGCTGGATTGACAGTTCCAAGCAGTGAGCAGAATGAAGGTGGGGAGAATATGGCATGCCGATTGAGTCATTAAAAGCCGGTGAAGATTCTCAGTCATCCAGGACATGGTAAATTCTAAAAAGTGCAAGGGGAAAAAAAGTATAAAGTATACGGTAGTATAATAATTAAAGTCCATTTGTTTTTGTCGAACTCTTTTGAATTTGTCATTATAGCCACGTTTTCCTATTACATGATACAACAGCCAACAGCATGCCATTCAACTATTATTACATTATTATTTATTGGCAACACTGTGGCACAACTGGTAGAGCTGCTGCCTCTCAGCGAGCAGGTCCCTGGTTCAAATCCCGGTCCGGGGGCCTTTCTGGGTGGAGTTTGCATGTTCTCTCCGTGCATGCGTGGGTTTTCTCCGGGTGCTCCGGTTTCCTCCCACAGTCCAAAAACATGCATGTTAGGCTGATTGGTAACTCTAAATTGTCCCTAGGTGTGAGTGAAACAGGTCCCTCTTGTAAATGAGTCCCCGTGGCTCAACGAGGATAGCCTGTATAAATAAAGGTTGAATGAATGAATGAATGAATGAATTACTTTGCTTCCACCAAGTGGCTAAAAGTGGTACTGCTCTTTTTTTTCAGTCAGAATGAATGGAAACGGTCATATCTCAGACAAAAAATTGTTTATAAATATGGGGAAAAAAATCTTATAGGCCGAAAAATACGGTAGTTATTATTTTTCGCCCTCTCTTTTTGAATTGTACATGTGTTCAGTGTTGAATTCTTTTAATTACCATATTTTTTGGCATATAAGTCGCAGTTTTTTGCCTAATTTGCATGTCCTGCGACTTATAAGGTGAAGCGACGTATTTATGGATTTTTCTCCAATATTTTTAGACCAATTTTTGGCTGAGATATGACCGTTTCCATTCATTCTGACTGGAAAAAATGGAGCAGTACCACTTTCGGCTACTAGGAACGCTAATGGGCCCTCTAGGCTTTTGACGACTACCATTGTACCTGTACAGTGTATGGATTTTTAGAGCAAAAAAAGCACTGCTGGTGATAGACAGCATGGTGCACACATCATGCCGCAATTTAAAGATAAAATTAATGCGTTTAACTCCATTCCTGCCATCATCCTGGGAGGCTTGACAAAAGTGCTGCAGCCTCTGGACATTTCTGTGAACCGGAGCTTCAAAGCAGCTCTGCGACGCCTTTAGGAGGAGTGGATGGTGGACAGAGAGCACAGCTTCACGGCTACAGGACGGATGCGCCACGCAACGTTCCAGCAGGTCTTTGGATGGATGGATAAAGAGGGGACTTCAGACACTAAAGAAACCATCCAGTCGGGGTTCAGAAATGCTGAGATGTTAGCTGAAGTTGCAGCTGACGTTTAGGAGGACTTCAACAAAGGAAGAGGAGGCAGCTGCATCACTTACCTCAGGAGTTGGCAGAATTCTTAACCAACGACACAGAGGATGAAGAATTCAACGGGTTTGAATAAATATAAATAAATAAATAGGTGTTTCTGCCATCATTATCGGCAGGTGGGCGTGTAGTAATGTTAAAGCAGCTTTATTTTGTCGGCGTCAATTTGCCATGTTTTAACCGTCAAAGTGCATTTATTAAGAAAAGTTCAACTGAGACGCACCTTTACTATAATTTAGAGCAAACAAATACTTTTTGTAGGTGGTTATCTTGTTAAATTTTAAAGAAATGCAGTGGCTTCTCTGGCTGTGCGTGCACGCTTAGCAGCACATCTCAGCAGCAGGTGACGCTGGGCGAAGCAAAACTATCAGTGGTGGGCAGCGCTAATCCAAAAATTAGTTCCGCTATTTCTAAAGCGCTTATTAATTTATTTAGGTCCGCAATTTCAAAAGCGCTTATGTCTTAGGAAAACTAGCGGAAGCTAATTTTACAGCGCTAAAGTGCAAATGGCAAACTACTTTTTTAAATGGCCTCAAGATAGTCCCCCCATGTTGAGAGACATGTTGAGAGATGTAGAGTTTTGAGAAGACAAACTGGTCTGTTTTCAGAGAAGCAGCTACTGATGGAAGCTCAGTAGATATGGAACTCTATGCTTCCTCAGTCCTGGGCTACATCAGTACATGCTCTGAAAATGTATCCATAAAAAAATATGTTAAATCTTACCCGAACCGGAAACCCTGGTTAAATAAAGAAGTTCACGCCTTGCTAGCAGCCAGGGACACTGCATTCAAGTCAGGAGATAAAGAGGAGCTGAGAAAGAGCAGGAAAGAACTGAAGGATGGCATTAAGAAGGCCAAGGCCACGTATGCACAGAGGATCGAGGGACAGTTCACCTCACAAGACCCACGGAGCATGTGGAAGGGTATTAAATGCATAACAGATTACAAAGGCAAGAACAAACAATGCCCCAGGGACCCATCTCTGCCTGATGCCCTCAATAAGTTTTATGCACGTTTTGATGATCCAAACAGACCAGCTAGCACCAGACTCACCTCATCACCAGATGAAGAGCATCTCAGGGTGTCCGCAGCAGAAGTGAGAGGCAGTCTCAGAAAGATTAATCCTCATAAAGCAACCGGACCAGACAACATCCCAGGGAAAGTTCTGAAGGAATGTGCGGACCAGCTCTGTGAGGTGCTGGCTGACATCTTCACCACCTCACTTGCACTGGAGTCAGTTCCCACCTGCCTGAAGACCGCGACCATCATCCCAGTCCCAAAGAGCTCCACAGTGACTGGTCTGAATGACTATAGACCAGTGGCCCTCACCCCGATAGTCGCTAAATGTTTTGAGAAACTGGTCATGACCCACATCAAGGCAACCGTCAACATCAACGAGGACCCTCATCAATACGCATACCGTGAGAACCGATCAACAGAGGACGCCATTTCTTCCGTGGTCCACACTGCTCTCACCCACCTGGATCAGAAGGACTCATACGTGCGTCTGCTCTTTGTGGACTTCACATCTGCCTTCAACACCATGATCCCCCAAACTCTGATAGACAAACTATCTACACTTGGACTAAGCCCCTCTATTTGTAACTGGGTACTAGACTTCTTAACAGACAGACCACAGTCCGTGAAGATCCACAACTTCTCCTCCTCCACCATAACCCTCAGCACTGGCTCTCCTCAGGGATGTGTGCTGAGCCCCCTTCTGTTCACTCTGCTCACATATGATTGTACAGCCACACTTCCAGGCTGTCATATTGTTAAGTTTGCAGATGATACAGCGGTGGTGGGATGCATCACAAACAATGATGAGTCCAGCTACAGACAGGAGGTGGAACACCTGGAGAGCTGGTGCAAAGAGAATAATCTTCACATGAATGTGAAGAAGACAAAGGAGATGATTGTGGACTTCAGAAGGAACAAACACACCCACGCCCCACTGAAAATAGGTGGGTCTGCAGTGGAAGTGGTCTCCAGCTACAAATACTTGGGTGTACACATGAATGATAACCTCAGCTGGAGCAACAACACCACCAGCCTGATCAAGAAAGGTCATCAGAGACTCTACTTCCTCAGACGGCTGAGACGTGCTGGTCTGAGCAGCCCAGTTCTCACCTCGTTCTACAGGTGTGCAGTGGAGAGCGTCCTGTGCTCCAGCATCAACGTGTGGCATGGAGGCTGCACAGTTGAAGAGAGGAAAGCTCTACAGAGAGTGGTGAAGGCTGCACAGAAGTCTGTTGGAGTCAGTCTCCCCACCATCACAGACATTTACACCTCCAGATGCAGGAAAAGAGCCACCTGCATCATGAAAGACCTCACTCACCCAGCACACTCACTCTTTGCCCCACTCCCCTCAGGACGGAGGTTGAGGAGCATCAAATGTAGAACCACTAGACTGAGGAACAGCTTCTACCCTGAGGCTGTTAGACTCATGAATAAATAAAAATAAAATAAAAAATAAACACTGCAAAATATCACATTGTGCTGATGCTGATCTGTTTTCTTGTTGCTGTGTTCATCTGTGACCATCTGCTCATACAAACTCATGTTCGTGCTGCTGTTTATTTCCACTATATTAGGCTTAGTGTATTACTAGTTGATGTTTTTCTTAGTTAATTCTAGATGTTATTACTGTTTTTCTCTTGCATTTGTTGTTGGATGTAACTGGGACCCCGTGTACATAATCTCGTTTTCATCACATGTACCACATGCGGTGCAAATGACAATAAAGACTCTCTGACTCTGACTCTGACTAAATCCAGCAGATTTGACCATTTCGTGAAACAGTTAAGCTTAGGAACCCTTGTGCTATAAAGGCAGCTAAGAAATATATATTTTTAAGTGTTTATTTAGCTAAATTTAAAGAAATAAAGCCGTCCCACCCGCGCGCATGAAATGGCGAACTACTTTTTAAAATCCAGCAGATTTGACCATTTCGTGAGACAGTTAAGCTCAGGAACCCTTGTGCTATAAAGTCAGCTAAGAAATATATTTTTAAGCGTTTATTTAGCTAAATTTAAAGAAATAAAGCCGTCCCACCCGCGCGCATGAAATGGCGAACTACTTTTTTAATCCAGCAGATTTGACCATTTCGTGAAACGGTTAAGCTCAGGAACCCTTGTGCTATAAAGTCAGCTAAGAAATATATTTTTTCTCAGCAAAGAAATATTTGTTTTTACCGTGTTTTCTTGTAAAGTAAGTCCTTCGTGCGGGCTCGCTTCTGTGGCCGCCATTTTGAACAGGGCAAATGAGGCGCTGACGCGTCGCGTAGCGGTGACACATAATAGATGCGTGTTATAGATGATAGATAATTAGTTATTAGCGGTACTGCATTTTAAATAGAAAAAGCGCAAATTCGCTTATGAATTATAAAAATTAGTAAATCCGCTAAAGCGCTAACACATTGTTTAGGTCCGCAATTAGCGGATTTGCTTTTTAGCGGGCTTGTGCCCACCACTGAAAACTATTTTTTAAATTAAGCTGATTTGACCATTATGTGCATTTATTAAGCAAAAGTTCAACTGAGACACACCTTTACTATAATTTTGAGCCAACAAATAATTGTTTTTAGGTGTTTATCTGGTTAAAGTTTTAAGAAATGCGGAGGCTCGTACAGCTGTGCATGCACGCTTCACAGCACCTTTCATCAGCAGGTGACGCTGGGTGAAGCAAAATTATTTTAGAAAATCAGCCGATTTGACCATTACGTGCATTTATTAAGCAAAAGTTCAGCTGAGACACACCTTTGCTATAATGTCGAGCAAACAAATATACATTTTTAGGTGTTAATCTAGTAAAATTTTAATGAAATGTAGCGGCTCGTCTGGCTGCGCATGCACGCTTTGCAGAACGGAGGCATCACAACTATTTTAGAAATTCAGCTGATTTGACCAATACGTGCATTTATTAAACAAAAGTTAAACTGAGACACAACTTTGCTATAATTTTCGGCAAACAAACAATTGTTTTTGTGTTAATCTTGTTAAAGTCCTTCCGTGCACGCTCCTGTGGCCATTTGGCAGCCATTCCATTTTTGGCAAAACACCGGCCCACATTTCCAGGTTGTCAGCATTGACGCATAATAGATGCGACTTATACGGCGGTGCAATATATTTATGGATTTTTCCACTTTATTGGACATAATTGGTCTGATGCAACGTACCGATATACAGCGGTGCGACGTTTACAGCAAAAAATACGGTAAACTTTCCTGTTTTCAAGTTTACGGTTTTTCGTTTGCTTTTAGAGATTCATTCATTCATTCAACCTTTATTTAGTCAGGTAAATCTTTTGAACCTCATGGGCTCATTTACGAAAGCGACCTGCTAAAACTAAAGAACAATGAACAGCAGTGATAGAATTTCATTAAACAATAAACAAACAAACAATAAACAATAGAAAACAAAAAGAGAGAAAAAAACAAAAGATTTTTTTTTTCTTTTTTTTAACAAAGTATCAAAAAACTAGCAAAACATTATAAGGTAGACGTTAAACAAATTAAAATAAGATGGTAAAAACAGCAAGATTATAAGGTGAATGTAGAAAAGTAAAAACAGGAACTTTAACACAATTTGTGTGATCACTGGTCAGTGGAAGTGCTGCTGGACTTCTCATTTGGTTCTGGGTGATGAACACAAATGGTTGGAACCATTGGAATGGTTGGAGATATGTTGTGTGTGGGAACAATACATAGCTCCCACACATGACCCGTATTGCACAATACAGGATTTTCTGCCGTTGTTGTGGGCAAAAGATGGCGGCCAAACAGACGCGAGCAACCAGATTTAAGTTACCGGTAAGCTAAGCTACTCTTGACCAAGGCACAAGAGCTAGATATCTGCAAAAAATAGCAGTGGTCGGAGTTGAATGAGTTGGAGAAAGAAATCATGTCAGACGAAGCGGACAAGTTGTCACCAAGACGTTACTCTGATATCGTTAATTATTTAATGACTACGAGGCGTGCCTACAACGAGGAGCTTCACAGATTTATATCCATGGATGGATGCTTAATAACCAGTAACAGATTTTTGAAGGACGTCCAAATCTTCATGTTAATAACAGTTCTGGTGACTGGCAGAGTAAGTGATTACAATGATATACACTTAGATGTCCCTCATAGCTACAGCAGCTAAGCTAATCTTTGGTACAGTAAACATCGCTGTTATTTACTGCGTGCTAAGCTGACGTAGCTTGTGCTACAGTAAATAGCAGGGATTTTTTACGTAGCAAAGATTAGCTTAGCTAATGTAACTTGTGCCACAGTAAATATCAGCGATGTTTACTTTATTAAAAGCTACATCTAAGCTAATCTTTGAAACAGTAAACATCGCTGTTATTTACTGCATGCTAAGCTTACGTAACTTGTGCTACAGTAAATATCAGCGATTTGTAACGTAACAAAGATTAACTTAGCTAATGTAACTTGTGCCAGAGTAAATATCAGCGATGTTTACTTGGGTAAAAGCTACATCAGCTAAGCTAATCTGTGCTATGTTAAAGATCGTTGTATATATCAACAAGCTATTCAGCTTACCTGATGTACCAGTAGCTTGTACTACAGTAAAGATTGCTGATATTTCTCACATTACTACATTATTTATTTAGCCTATGGCTACCTTTCATACTTAAATTAGTGTTAACAAAATAAATGATTTGTAATTATTGCTCAGTCATAGTATTTAACATTTTAGTAAATGTCACTGATATTTATTTTCCATTGTGATCTGCCTTTGTTAATAAAGTTAGTGGTGAAAAGTTACAATTTGGTAACTCCTTTTAATCCATTGGTTAAATGTTTCTTTAAACCCTGAAAGCATTTTAATTGTTTTCGTCCTTTGTGTTGTATTTCTGTGTAAGGTACTGAGTCCCAGGAGATGGCTGAAGCTCCACTTTGTCCAGAGATGGATGAAACTCCACTTGGTCCAGAAGTTGTGTGCAGTCATGCATCACAGCAACAAAAGAGTGAAAATATCATTTCTAAAAATAAATCTGCTTTTCAAGTACATTTGGTGTTGCTGTGAAACATGTATTGCTAAATGTACGTGTGCTTACCTTTAGTTTGAATAAAACAGTTGCACCAAGTTTCACCTTCTTTATTTCAATAATTAAGATATGTTGTTTAATGTCCAATAATGAGAAGTAGTTCTATTGCACATAAATAAAACCTATATGTAGTGATTGTTTTTTTGGCAACTTACCAGCTTAGTGTTTTATTGACATGTACAAAACATAAAAACATGCATGTTGCTGTATGGTTCCTCCTACAGGAGGAGACTGATAAAGTTTAGAGTAAAAGCTATACAGTAATTATAAATTCAAAACAGTTGAAACTGAATACAATATGAGAACTGTGGGTGATTTTATGTCTTTTAATGAAAATGATTTGGCTACAGAATAAATACCAGATCAAAACACTCTTCAACAAGGAATGATGGAGACCTGTGCAGTTTCTGATTTTAAACAAACTGGAACAGATTCCTCGTCATGTGGGACACCCGATTGGAGCAGCCAATCCCTCCGGAATCCAAGACTGGACCCAGGTCTAGGATCTGAGACTGGGCCCGGGTCTAGGATCTGAGACTGGGCCCGGGTCTAGGCGCTTTTCTTTGGATGGAACTCGGCTCTTCACTCATCTGTACCTAAAAAAAAGTAAAAAAAAAAAAAAAAGATTACCGTAGTAAACATTGTCATGTTTGCATCACAAAGTCTAAAATAAGACCAGGTTTGCTACTCAAAGTAGAAAAAATAAATACAGTTGCTCCTAACATTTTTACTCATTCACAAAGATAAATGTTACATTTTATATTGATTTTAGTAATTTTCTTAGATTTACTTTAATATTTTTGAATTATTGTGCTGGTTGCAGCTGACTTTCTCAGAGTAAGTGTGTCTGTCAACTTCAGTGTAGGAGTGTATACATTTGTCCCTGCTAAAAACCCATCTGTTCTCTCTGGCGTTTCATACTGTGTGAGCTGACTTTGTGTACATGTATATATTTTATCCTGTGTTTTCTTTTTAATGCTGTTCTTATACATTTTTATTATAATTTTACTGTTGTAAATGTCATAGATTTACCATTAGTGTGTGTTACTGTTTCTGTAATTTTAAACCTCTTTTATGTTGTTTGTGAAGCAACTTGATAACAGTTTATCTGTTTCAACTGTGCTCTATAAATAAAGATGACTTGACTGTTGTGTGGGTCCATGAGCTATTTTGCTAACAGACAAACAGACTGACTACAAGCGTTAAACGTGTGTGTGTGTCAGCCTGATGTCACAGGGTAAATAAAGGTTCAAAATAAATGATTAACAAGCAGCTTCCTAACAACAAAGAGTCTAGGCTAAACACGGGCGTGACACTTTGTTGCCGTTAGTGTTACGATGTGGAGGTTAGCATGTAGCATAGCTTTGCTAAACTAACGACAGTAACAGACGGTAACAGAGGAGCAAGATCATGAAAAAACTGTTCAAACACACACAGTTTCGCAAAATTATTCACATAGAATTTTGGTTTACTGGACAAAAAGTGATCAGAGCATATTATTATTATTATTATTATTATTTTTATTCATTTTTTTTTAGCATACAATCAAGAACACACAAACATGAGGGCTAGGGCAGGTGGTTGACACTCACACTGATAGTCATTACAGTTTCATAGATCTTTCACCATATGGACTCGCAAATTATAAGTACAGTTGGATATTCCTGGGTGTCCGTCCGGATGATTTGTAATCACAAGCATTAACTGTTACACATCTTTAGCAATAAAATTATCCAATTTTTCCCAAAGTCTCTCTCCTTTCTCCTTCTGTAGACATATTGTAAATGTCAACATTTCCATATTGTAGATCATGTTTATAATATTCATAAGAAGCTTCAGAGTAGGAGGTCTAGGTTGGAGCCAACACTTAGTAATCGCCTTCTTGCATGCCGTCAGAATTATCCTTAGCAGGTATGTGTCCTTATTATTGAGCCCTTCAGGGAGCATTCCAAGGTGCATAACAGGAAATGAAAAGGTTAAAGTTATACCCAGAGTTTCATAGATTACTCGATATACACCGGAAAATACGGTACTTGGGGCAGCCCCTCCAGGCATCCCAAGACAGACTGTATAGGGAAGTCCAACAACGAGAGCTCAATGTCCTTCCATTTAGCCTCATAAACTGGATTACACCAGCACACCAGAGGTCTAATCTGGGTAGACAAGTAATAATCCATAAGGCTAGGCAGACCCATACCCTCCCCTATCCACAGGCAGCTGCAGGGTGGAGTATTTTACTTTTGGCCTTTTATTACTCCATATAAACCTTGAAAAATGCTTATCCCACTCCCTAAATTGTTTTGCTGGAACCTCTACTGGAAGTGCTGCAAATATATACAATAGTCTTGGAAGAACATTCATTTTTATAGTTCGAATTCTGCTGCCAAAGTCAAGGGGGAGCAGGTTCCACCTGTCCAGATCCTCATATATTTTCTTAGTTATTTGTTTGTAGTTCGCCTCATATAATTGAGCCAAATCTTTTGTTAGTATGACACCCAAATATTCTATTTGTAATTGGTGCCAATTAAATTGGTGACTATCTATTAACTGTTTTGACAGCACAAAATGGAAGATTAAGATTTGAGTTTTTTGTATGTTAAGTTTATAACCTGAGAGTCTGCCATATGTTTCTAAGATTTTCACAAGTGATGGAATACCAGATTCTGTGTTTTTAATTACTACTAACACGTCATCCGCATACAAGCATATTTTATTTTCCACATTCCTTATTGTCATCCCCTCCAACCCAGACTCCTCTCTAATGACCTGAGCCAGTGGTTCGATGAAAAGACTAAAAAGTAGTGGGCTTAATGGACATCCTTGCCTACATCCTCTTTGTAATGTTATTTGATTCGAGAGGCTTCCATTAATTTTAATTCTTGCTTTTGGTGAGGAATATATAGTTTTTATACATTGAATAAACCTATCACAGAACCCAAATCTCTTCATTACTTGAAACAGGAACTCCCACCCTACAGTATCATATGCCTTCTCGGCATCTAGGCTGAGAAGAACTGCACTTGATTTTTCTTTTTTTATCTGATCAATAACATGAACAGCCCTTCTTTCTTATACTGTCATGCGTTTGTCTGTTACCAATGAATCCTGTCTGGTCCTCATCTATCAATGAAGGCATCAGGGTACTTAGTCTTTTAGCTAATATTGCAACATATAGTTTGTAGTCTATATTTAAGACACTAATTGGTCTATACCCTTTAGGGTCCATTTTGTCCTTCCCCGCCTTCGGTATGACTGATATAAATGCCTCTTGCCATGATGGCGGGAGAGCGCCCCCTCCCAGAGTGTAGTTAAAGGAGGCCTTTAATAGTGGGAGAACAGATTCCTTCATGGCCTTATACCACTCAGGAGGAATCCCATCACAACCCGGTGATTTGCTGGTCTTAAGATTTGATATCCCACGATCAACTTCCTCAGCTGATATTTCTGCCATTAACTTATCATTTTGATTTTTTCCTATTGATGGAAGATCCAGAGAGTTAAGAAATTTTTGAATTGTTTGGTTATCCATTTTGTCCAGCTGTGTGTACAGGGCTGCATAATACCCTTCAAATGCTCGCTGGATTTCTTCAAGTTTACTAGTTATTTTGTTAGTTTTTGGGTTCCGAACTTTATAGATTGTGTTTTCCATCTGTTGTTTCCTAAGCCTCCACAAAAGCACCTTGGAAGCTTTAGGCCTTGCCTCATAGTACCGTTGTCTCATATATTTAAGTTTTTCTTCAATTTCCTCACTTATAATTTTGTGAATCTCCTACATAACTGGCCTCATTTGTTCCAGTAAGGAAGGGTTTTTGTTAATCGAATGCAGCTGCTCCAATCTTTTTAAATTTTCCTGCAAGTCTGTTAGTTTTTTCGCTCTAATCTTCTTTAAATTAGCACATTTTGCAATTATTTTAATAATAATAATCATTCATTCATTCATTCATTCAACCTTTATTTAGTCAGGTAAATCTTTTGAACCTCATGGGCTCATTTACGAAAGCGACCTGCTAAAACTAAAGAACAATGAACAGCAGTGGTAGAATTTCCTTAAACAATAAACAATAAACAAACAAACAATAAACAATAGAAAACAAAAGAGAGAAAAAAACAAAAGAAAGTTTTTTTTTTTTTTTTTTAACAAAGTATCAAAAAACTAGCAAAACATTATAAGGTAGACGTATAAAATCAAAGACAGGAACAAATCTGCATTGGTTTTTGCCAGGATTCCAACAGATTCTGAAAACCATTTAGAGAAGTCAAGGTCGAGAGCTTCAGATCTTTTTGTAAGATATTCCATGAAGCAGGAGCGGAGTAGGAGAAGGCCCTTTTTCCAAGTTCAGTCCTCACTGACGGAACACTGCAGGTAATCATGTCCTGAGAGCGCACACTGTAGCTGCACTCACGTAAGGACATGTAGGAGGAGATGTATGAGGGCAGCAGACCAAGAAGTGATTTAAAGATGAAAATCATAATAATATAATAATAATAATAATATAATAATCATAATAATGTCATATTTGTCATCTGTGTATGTTTCCATACAAGACGAAATTAGTCTCTGCATTTAACCCAACTACCACCAGGTGGGGCAATGGGCAGCTATTTACCCCTTATATATGCTTTAGCCGCATCCCACAAAATTATAGGGTTAACTGTTCCATTATCATTAAATTCTAAATAAGTTTTAAGCTCCTCTGCCATTTCTGTTTTAAATGCCGTACTATTTAATAAACTTGTGTTAAGCCTCCATAAGGTGTTTTTAGGGCTTCTAACTAAGTTAATTTTCATAGTTAAATCCGAGTGATCAGAAATGTCTCTTTGTCCTATTGTACAATCTTTCACTCTGTGAAGGTCCTTATTGAACATTAAAAAAAAAAATCAATTCTTGTATATATGTTGTGCCTAGGTGAGTAAAAGGTAAATTCAAGATCATGTTTATGGACATATCTCCATATGTCTGTGAGTCCCAATTCTTGCAGGATTTTTTTGAATTGCTTTTCTATGCGAGTCCTTCCTCGTCCTCTACTAGTTGTATCCATTTTTGGGTTTAAAAGTAAATTGAAATTACCGGCACAAATACCGTAAAAACCGGTGTATAATACGCAGTTTTTTTGCTCATTTGAATGTCCTGCGTATTAAACATCGAAGCGTAATAATTATGGATTTTTTCCCATATTTTTAGACCCATTTTTCGCTCTGATTCGCCGTTTTACATTTTGGGCAAAAATGGTGCAGTACCAGTTTCGGCCGCTATGGGCGCTATGGATAGCAGCAGAGGACTCAGAGAGCGAAGAGGAAGAGGGCCACTTCCAGACGTTTCTAGCTCATATGTCCGAAAAAAGCCTCCTCTGGTCGGACTGACTCTGTCACTGCCCGCTCCCTGCTCTGGATGTAGCTGTTAGCAAGGTACCGTAACTCATAAACCACACCGCGGATTTTTAAATCCAGCTGATTTCACATTTGGTTGAGCTCAGGGGACTGTCTGCTATAAAGTCAGGTAAGAAATATATTTTTTAAGCGTTTATTTAGCTAATTTAAAGAAACAAAGCGTCCGGTCCGAACCGCCTGCCTAAAATTCGGCAAACTTTTTTTTTTTTAATCCAGCTGATTTGAACATTTCGTTAAGCTCAGGAGCACGTCTTCTATAAAGTCAGCTAAGAAATATATTTTTTAAGCGTTTATTTAGCTAAATTTAAAGAAACAAAGCGTCCGGTCCGAACCGCCTGCCTAAAATTCGGCGAACTTTAAAAAAAAAATCCAGCTGATTTGAACATTTCGTTAAGCTCAGGAGCACGTCTTCTATAAAGTCAGCTAAGAAATATATTTTTTAAGCGTTTATTTAGCTAAATTTAAAGAAACAAAGCGTCCGGTCCGAACCGCCTGCCTAAAATTCGGCAAACTTTTTTTTTTATCCAGCTGATTTGAACATTTCGTTAAGCTCAGGAGCACGTCTTCTATAAAGTCAGCTAAGAAATATATTTTTTCTCGCAAAGAAATAATTGTTTTTACCGTGTTTCCTTGTGAAGTTCTTCGTACTCGCTTGCTTCTGTCGCCGCCATCTTAATTAGGGCAAATGAGGCGCTGACGCGTCGCGTGGCGATGACGCGTATTAAACACCGAAGCGTATTATTTACGTTTTTTTCTTGTTTATTGTTAATAATTGGATAAAGCGTATTAAACACCGGCGTGTATTTTCCTCCGACGAATACGGTACATGTGCTTCTACAGCCACAAGACTAAACACCTCCTTAAAGAAGTCCATGCTACTACCAGGTGGGGCATAGATATTGCATAAAGTGACCTCTTCCTGTTCCAGTTTCCCCTTTAACAACACAAATCTACCTTTATCTTTATGTTCTGCAATAAAATCAAACCTTATATTGTTTGATATAAGAATAGCTACCCCTCTTTTTTTTCCAGATCTGTGAGAGGAATAATATGTTTTTCTATAACCCATTTTTTTTATTTTCTCATGCTCTTCATCTGACAAATGTGTTTCCTGCAAGAAACCAATGTGTTTCCTGCAAGAAACCAATGCCAACCTGCTCTCGTTTGAACTTTGAAATAATCTTGCTTCTTTTAAAGGGATTTTTTATACCATTCAGAGTCTGTATATTATAAAACTGCATATCCTATGCAGGATGCTAGGAGTGTTGACAAGCAGGTGGGAAAAAACATGGTTGTACTTATACAACCATGTTTTTTCCCACCTGCTTGTCAACACTCCTAGCCCTCAGAACACACAAAGAACGGAAACACACAAAAACAGAACTTGTCATCTCACTGAACAGGTCTTCCAAATACGAGGATCCTTTATTCCTCTTCATGTAGGGGAACTGCCACTAGGTGGGGCCCCTGCCTAGTTACCTACCTAAAGAAAGGAAACTGAAAAAGTTATTTGAGTCACCTGCATCGACTCTTCATCTCTCACGTTATGAAGGGGGGATCACACTGTCCTCACCACACAATCCTGTGCAGAGACAGCCACCTCTTAACGTTCTGAATGTACTGATGAGCTGGCCTGAAGTAGTTTTTTTTTTTCCCTCTGTGAAGTAGCCAAATGTTTCTTCAGTATAAAAGAGGGAGATTATTCATCTGTAGCAACGTCCTCGCTGCCTTGCCGCTGGAACACCTTCAGCTTTTCCCGTGTGCTCTCTCGCACGCTAGACGTGCACGCGCCTCCTCCAGTGCGTCGCGCGCCCACCGCATCTGTTGGCAACAGCTTGTTGATCGCCTCCGCTGTGATGACTTTGGATTTATTTGCAGCCACAGGTCCCACTGTGAATCCACGTCTTCTCAGGTCGCGCGCAGCCTCCTCCGCGCTGTTGTAGATTACCATGCCGGAGTCAAAGTGCACGCGCATTTTGGCCAGTGGGGTTTGAAACCGGATAGCGTTCTCTTTGAGCACTTTTTTAACCGGAGCATACTCTCTCCTCTTCAGCTGTATGTTTTCAGCATAATCGTTGTCAAAGAATATGCATTTTTTTTGTATATATATCGGCTTCTTCCACGCCGCGCGGAGGATCTGCTCTTTAATGTTTGTAGTGGACCTACCCAGGGTCAAATTAAGGTTTTTGAACTGTCCAGTGATGACCTTTACTGACCTCTCAGTAAAGCAAGACATTTACTACAAAATCATTCATTTAGCTATAATCTGATAACATAGTCACCAAAAAGAGACTATTTCTATCTTTGATTTTAGGCTGATGTGATCAAAAGAATAACTTTTGTCATTTTCATGATGTGTGCTTTTAAACTGTGTTATTCTGTAAGAGTTAAACTGTGTTCACTGCTGTGTTAAAGGTGAAATCTCGGGTCACATAGACCAGACGGTTTTGTTTAGAACATCAGAAGACAGGTTAATCCGTTGTTTTTCATGAACAAGGCTCCAGCTTCTCTGTCTTTTCCTAAACAAATCTCCCTCTGCTCTGGCTGTAACCTTGGGTCGCGATAAGACAAGTGAACTCTCCTCTCTGATCCTTTTTAAGTTCTAACTGTGCGGAAACGCTTCAGAGTTTCTGGGAGCTTCAGAGAGAGATGTGAATTTTTCCCAGAGAGCTGAATGACCACCAGTCACGCGCTAAGGACTCGTCATCCAGCTGGGACTGATAACATGTTGTTATGGGTCCATTTCGAACGAGCGTAAGCTCAAAAACTTTGATTATTCCTCCCTGGAATAAGTTTATCTTGAAGTCAGAGGCCAGGAGCTGACATATTTTCTGATGACCAACGCGAAACCAGGAGACGTTGAAAACGTAAACGAATACCCTGCTCGAAGGTACTGTACTGGTTCCCACAAGGACCCGTGCATCTGAAAAGCTACAAGGTCTTCCCTCTTACCGGGCTGTCGTCGAAAGGTAAAGAGCTGTTTACAAAACGTACCTGGATTTTAGCAGAAGTCGGATGAGAAGTGTCACTCTGGTATCATGCTCACGATAATTTTCCTTTAAACCATCTTTCCTCTATTCCTTTCCCTCTCAATCTAAGCTGGAAACTATTTTAAGTTAAGGAGCCACAGACTAAATATGTTTAACATCTAGTATTTATGTCTGTTGTGTTAAATTTAAGTGTGCTGACGTATTTGAATTGAAAGAAAGTGAAATCATGTCAATCAAGTGTAATGGTGTTAATTTAGTTGATTCATTTTAAATAAATGATAGTGTCTCTTTGACATATCAAACTAAGTTAACGTGTCCATTGTCACTTAATGGCTTTGTGTATTTATCCATCATAAAGATCACAGATATATTGGGTAAACTGAAAAAGAAAAGAATCCGTGAATTTACTATTCAATCTGAATAAGTAAATTAATTAAGGTAAAGAGGTCAGTATTAATATTGACCTCCTCATAATCCTTTACATCTGGTGGCCCGTCGTGTTTTCTGAAAGTTTATTGATGTATCTGTGTTCTCTCATGAACTGTAACGTCATGTTTGCATAAGAGGATCCAAGTTTTAAACTCTGAGGATAATAATTTTGGCTGGAAGTGTTCAAAGCAGGCAGATTCTGCATGTTTTTATCATTTGAGGCTGAGGAATTGTTATTCGTTTCAACTCTGTCACACGCTGTTGGAAGCATTCAGGTGAGGTTTTTGTCAGTCTGTGGTCTGTGGGGGTTCTGGTTCGGTCCAGTTCGCGCAGACTCCTGTACAAAGCTTTGTTTGACCGCCGAGTCAAAAAGCCTGAAAGCTAATTTAACATCTACAAGATTGCTGTTGTGGTATTTTACATGTTGGAGCAGGTCATAGAAGCATATTACTGTTAGAACGTTGTCGGATAGTGGTTCTGTTCAGACCCGAGTTTCTGCTCCATGAAAAAGTGGACCGGAACCGACCTTGACGCGCTCCGAGAGAGTCCGTGTTTGTTCTACAGCTGCAGTGCTGGGTTACTGAGCGTAGCTTCGTTGTGCCTGTTTTAAATGTGATTGCCACGTTTCAGAATTTTGGGAAGTTAGTTTGAAGCGTTTGAGTTGATTACGAGTCTATAAAGTTGTGTTTTGTTGTGCTAAGCTAACGTTAAAGAGCTACGTGTCCTAGTACACGTTTGTTTATGAGCTGTGATTGGATGAAACGAGAGCTGTGAGCTGTCAATCACTCGTGGCGAACGCTGATTCGCTGTAGTGGGAACGCACGCCGTTGCGACCAACCCACTTTGTCGTCATTTCCGGTACTGCATTGGTCGAAGGTAAGAAACTACATTCACCATGAACGCTTGGGTAATGCACTGCAAACGCTGTGATTGATTGGTTGACGTCACGTATCTGTTTAGCGAGCTCCGCCTCGCTCAACGGAAGCTGGTGACGCGCTGCGTCGACCCGCCTACTTGTGTCGTCATTTCCAGGTGCACTTTCGGGTGACAAGCAGTTCACCAACTCACAGGACAGACTGAGATTTCACTGAGAGTTTAAACACTCATTTCAAGCCATCTAAACTGTCTAACAACATAGATTTGTCTCTGACAAGACCGTAGTTCGAGCGTTTATCACGAACATACTAGAAACTAACTCTAAAAGGTAGTTTTCAGTTAAATACTGAATGAAATAAATCATTCTCCACATGATAAATATAGACTCAAAGCTGCCCCCTGTTGGTTAAAAGACGTTGACAGATGAGTTTTCTCAAATACATCATGAGAAGTCAGCATTTTTATGGTGAATTACTAGCTTTTAAAATTGTTCTGTACGCAAACAAAAACTCCTGTTTATTCTAAATACAAATTTTAGAATAACAGAGGTACAGACAAACAATTTATGCTCATTTTAAATACTGAAGAGATTTAAAATAACACTCAAAAGGGCATTTTTTATTTGATTTTCAAATTAAATAAAAAAAAAAGATGGAGAACAGAGCAATTCCACATTAAGCTCTTCACATCTCTGAATTTTAAACAGAATTGTTGTACATCTGTACACTTTTAGTTAAAAATGGCATTTTTAACGTTTTTCTGTGTAAAATTAATGACTCCAGTTTATTTTAAATAAAAAGTTTAAAATAAACAAAATTACATTTTTCAATCCAGATAACTGCGGCAACTCAAAACAGTTTTACTGAATCTGAAATACATTCTCTTGGAGCAAAATAAAACAAAATCTGCTAACGTTTTAGTGTTAACATGGCATTTATTTGAAATCTTTAAAAAGGCGTTTGAGTGAAAGACAGAAAAATTAAGCGTGGTTTAATAGTAATTGTTTTAAAAAATAGGGCTATTAAGTTAATACGGCCACGAAGGCTTGACTTACCATATGTTTCATTGCAGGTAAAACCTAAAATAAATAAAAAGGTACTGAATGAATGAAAGACTTGTTTATAGATTACTGGAATAAACCCAGGAAGCTGTTTTAGTGAAGTAACTCAACGCTAAGAAAGCATTTATTTGCATACACTATAATGAATACCGTCTTATTGATTCAAACAAACATCTCTCATTAATTTGGAGAAATTTCAAAACAAAGATGGGATATGACGATTATGATGAAGCTTTCAAGCTGATCGCATCAAGGCGTGAAGAGCTGGAAGTATTAAAGCAGAAGTGCATTCAAGAACGTGAAGAAGATCACCGAAAAAAACTTGAGTTCGAACGTTTGTTAGGCGAATTAAAAACACAACGGGGTGCTGTAAATGTTTGTGACGCTCACAGACAAAACAATGACCCGATCTGGTTAAAAACAAAACCAGAACGTGAACTACATTACCAAGAAAAGGTCAAATCCCACTCGCTGGAGCTGGAAGGGACAAGTTCATCAACTCCCTCTCCTAAAAAAGGCGAGAAGAAACATGTTTTTCAAACTAACAGACCACTTAGTGAAGATGCCCGCTGGAACTATGACCCGAAGTGGTTAAGAGACCCAATATGGTTGAGAAGGACGAGCACACGCCCTGTCCCTGCACCTCGGACGAAGCTGCCCGAGATAAGCAAAAAACCACAAACGGTGGACGCCCGCTCTTTAAGTGACCCTCCGCGGTCTACACCGAGCAAAGGTCCTGCCCCTGCACTGCGGACTGGACAGTCCGGGAGTAGCAAAAGGTCACAGAAGTTCCAGAAAAAAGGCAACATACCTCTAAGCTCTGAGGAGATAGTGGACATAAGTTGGTTGTTTGAAAACTTGAATGATACAGAGGATGACCAAACTGGTACAATGCGTGACGTTGTCTTTGATGACTCAGAGCATACAAATTACCAGCTGTTGGAGGCAGAGAATGAACTGATAAGGCAGAAGTGCAAACGACTAAGAGAAAAACTTCTCAAAGAAGGCCTTGAGTTACAACATCGGTTTAAACAATCAGTGATGAAACAGTGCGCTGTAACTGCTGTTGAGGCTGACATGCAAAACAAAACACCCTCTGAGGTGTGCCCAGGTCAAAAGTCGCAAAAAATAGGCGAGGTTCTCTCTCCTATAGAAAGCGAGAATAAACACCGTCGTCTCAAAGGCCCTCTGACCTCGGGAGAGGTAGAGCCCTTGCGTCGGTCGTTAAAGGAGTTGGATAATAGCAAGAATGAACAAGATTTTCAAACTGACATACAACGAAATGTTGGTACCAGCTGGAACAGTGACTCAAAATGGTTTAAAGGGAGCCCCGCCCCTAAAGCACCTCAGATTGAAAAATCTGAGACAAGCAACGAACCACAAAAGGTAGGTGTTCACTCTCTAAGAGACCCACAATGGTTCAGATCGAACCAGGTGGGTGAAAACCAAGGTCCATCGGTGGGTGGACTTCAAAAGAAATTGAAGGATGAGGACCTATACTCATGTAACTATGCGTGGTCCCAACAGTCACCCCCGAGCCTTGGAACTGCACCTCCCGCGCCTCGAACAGAACAGTTCAAGACAGGCAAAGAGTCACGAATGTCCCAGAATAATGGCCCAACACCTCTATGCTCGGAAGAGACAGAGGAAGTAAGTAGTTTGTCGGTAGATTTGAATGTTACTGTGCTTGACCAACCTGATACAATGAGTTGCGTTATCATTAATAATGACACTCTCAACTAGGGATGTGCCGATCAGGTTTTTTAAAACCGATACCGATACCA
Organism: Garcialebias charrua; assembly: GCA_038048925.1. NCBI lineage: Eukaryota > Metazoa > Chordata > Actinopteri > Cyprinodontiformes > Rivulidae > Garcialebias > Garcialebias charrua. The sequence continues at coordinate 107,575 of JBBPBX010000851.1, forward strand.
ATCACCTATGTGTGACGATCACCGATACCGATCAAAAAACCGATTGCCTATATGTGAGCCGATCACATAAACCGATCACCGATCACCGATCAAATGGCTTACCTGTAATTTATGAGTGCTGCTTCTGGCTACAAGATCTGAAAACTTTTCAGATCTTGTAGCCAGAAGCAGCACTTATGTTATTTTCAGAACCATAAAATCACCATAATTCAGACAAAAACATATTTTTACTAATTTATTTCAGAGAACAAAGTAAATAAAAGTAATTATCAACTGCATTATCAAAGAAAAATGTTTACCTTACTAACTTTCAATTAAAAAAAAAAGGTTTTTTATTGTTTTTAAAAAAAAAACACATCTATTACTTCATATAAAAAACTAAAATACCCCATTTGCTACTTAAAGCTGCACTGTTGGCTGTTTTTACAAATGGCTTTATAAATACGTAAAGTATCATTATTATTATTTTTAAATAATTTCGTGCTTTTTTGAACAACTTCCTGCGGGAACCAGGTGGCGGTAATGCGCTTAATATGAGTTCGCCAACCGCCATTCAACTCTATAGAAGAAGAAGAAGAAGAACCAGGAAATACCGTCTCCGCCATTTTACATTCATTAGTTCCACACTCGGCACTCGGCTTTTGGAGGACTGTTTCTCCCATAAGAGGATGCCTCATACGGATAAATTAACTGGAAACACTCCCTGAACTCTGTGAATGTCTCAGGACTGGAGCAGCAGCTGCGATCACACCGCCGAGCGTTCCTACAGCGCCGCGCGAGACCAGCAGCTCATGGTATGAGCTAAGGCTAACATGCTAAACCGGAGCTGCAGCAGACAGCCGGCTTTGTGCGATCAGAGGTTCCTGGAGCTCGCCTCGATGTCGGACTGGAAGCAGAAGATACCGGGGGACACCCAGCTAACTTGGAATAACAAAGCCGACAGCCTTTTTGAAGCCGCAGCTAAACTGGACTGCCCGTAACTGCGCAGCGGAGCGGACTCGGTGGAGCTACTCGGTGGGGCTTCATGCTAACAGGTGTTGCTTATCGCGGCGCTGGCAGACGGCTTTTGGTAAGTTATTAAAACGTATTAAAACATTTTAATGACGAATTAGGTTTGTTGTGTTGAAGGACTTCGTTGAAATTCCTCCACGAGGTACTTTTTCGTCGCACGTTTTGCAGTTAGCAAACTTCGCATCACAGGCTCTGTGATCGGTAATTGAAGGCGAAAGCCGATCACATCCGCTTTAATGATTATCGGTGCCGATTGATCGGTTACCGATCGATCGGCACATCCCTACTCTCAACGTTGACCAACCTGGAGCGATGTGTAGCACTGTCTTTCACAAAGACTCAGAGCACACAAATAACTCAGCGCACACTACTACCAACATTGCCATGGATGTTGACAGCAAACCAATTGCTGACACACAACAACATCCTGAAGGTCATGATGCTGACAGCCAACAAGATGCTGACAGTAAGCAAGATTACACAGACAGAGTCACACGTGAACAGAAACGTGGGCCAAGACCTGTGAGGTTTCTGTGTAACTTTATACAAAGGGGGGTGGCTAAGAAAGCTTACCTGCCTATCACACTGGAAGGTGTCCTTGAGCGTGAAGCCCTCCTGGATGGCAGTTCTGATATAACTATTATGTCGGCCAAGCTGTTCGAGGAGCTGAGGACCGCCGCTAACGGTGTTGACATGCAAATACCCTTTGAGAAATGTGCTATTGAGCTACAGGGTCTCGCAGAGACGAGAACAACCCTAACAGCTATGGCTATGGTTCACATGCAGATTGGCGAAATGACACTACGCCACCCGGTGTACGTGTCTAAACTTGACTCATTCCCATTTTTGGTTGGCCAAGATTTTATAAACCGCTTCAACGCGATTATAGATTATGGTCGACGGAAAATGTGGAGCACAGTGAGAAAACCCCTGCCAATAAAAGTGCTTCCTAGTTGCGATACAGACTGCCTAACCGCAGGTACCGCAGAGGACACAAGGGACTGCTCATCCGAGGACGAGAGCCCGGTAAGTGAACCTTCAACTACAGGTGAGACAGAAGAGACCCAAAAGTTGGACCAAACTCCGGCCCAACAAGAGAACCTCCTCTGTGAGCTGACACATTCAGCACTCCCTGACCACTGCCTACCACAGGTAGTGAAAGGTGTTGAGATCCAAGGATCCCACACCGAAGACGCTGTACTGTCCTCTGGGACAGGTAATTCGGCAATCAACCAAGCTTTCGTTGAAACCTTGGTTCAAGGGCATCTGAGTCCAGAAAATGACAGTCAACCAAACGCTGACAGTCACTTGGACATCATTGTTGCAGATTACGAGGACCCCTCATCAGACAAGAAGGGGGCAAACTCACATTACCTACCACAGGTAGAGAAAGGTGTGGAGATCCAAGGACCCCACACCGAGGTTGCTGTACTGTCCCCTGGGACAGGTAAATCGGCTATCAGCCAAGCTTTCGATGAAACCTTGGTTCAGGGACATTTGTGTCTAGAACTAGTCAGAAATGACATAGTTTTTACAGACTCAAAGAGCCTCTCTTCAGTCAAGAAGTGGGAAGACACACACAACGACAGTGACCCGTCGCAGTCTGTACAATCAGGCACATCTGCGACTGCGCCGACAGTTGTGACACACCTGAATTACACGGAAAGAGGTAAACGTAAGAAGATACGTTGGCCAAATCCTAAACGATTCCTGTGTACCGTCTTCTCTCAGCTGCGCGAACAGCTTAAACTAAACGGTGGCATCCTAACTTGTGCCCATGGACGGACGTCCTCACCTGTGTTCGTGGTCCCCCATGACCAAAGGGGGGTGATGTTAGGCCATGCCAAAGACAAAGATTTGAATGTACACCTCAGAAACACTTTTGCTTTCGCACAGAAAAAACTGGAAAAATCCGCTGAAGGACGTAAGGCGTACAGGTAGTCCCCGATTTACGAGCGAGATCCGTTACAACGAGGCGCTCGTAAACCGGAAATCTCGTAATTTGGAACGGCCGCCATTTCGCTCGTAAATCCGGAAATCCGCTCGTAAATTGGAACGGTTTTCGCTAGCGCGCCTAAAAACACTCTATTTTCATCTAAAAACTACTTTTGAGTGCATAAAAATGATCGGAAACGTGTGTTTATATGCTTAACTAGCTAACTGTAGTGAAAAAACACATGAAAACTCAGTATTTTTTTCGTTTTTTCCAAAAATGTGCAGCTCGTAAGTCTGGAACCTCGCAGATCAGAGCGCTCGTAAATCGGGGACTACCTGTACTATGACCAGAAGGCCTCTCACAATGAACTCCAAGTGGGAGACAGAGTCTGGTACTATACGTTCGCCCCAGCAACCGGGAAAGGAGAGTCCGGGACCGGAACTCTCGCCCGCAAACTAATGCCCAGGTGGACTGGACCTCATCTGATAACAGACAAAGTGTCCTCAGTCGTCTACGAAATCAAAATCAGCAAAGGCCGCAAAGAGCCAATTGCTAAATGGGTACATCGAAATCAGATCAAACCTTACAAGGCGTTCAATGACTCCACAAAAGACAAAGATCTCACAAACTCACCGACTTCATGGGATAATAAGGTCGTCCAAACACAAGTTAGTAAATAAACTAATCAGGTTTAAACTACTGTATTTCCCACCCTATAAGTCGCATTGTCCAATTTGAACTTAGAAACGCTAAGCCTAAAACCCACAACAAAAAACTAACCTTAACAACCGTTTAAATCCACGAGATTTAATTTGACCTCGGTCATAAAGTTGAGACCTGTTTTTCTTGTGTGTTGCACTTTGGAATCTGACGACAAGAGTGTGTCGAAGCAGTGAAACGTTGTTTCCTTGTTGTTTAGTCATTACTGTTGTCATTAGTTGAGATATTGTTTGGTTCTGAACACTCCCAGCCAAAAAGGTTTTGTATTAACATTGGTTAATGAATGATATGGATTTAACTATGCCAACATGCAGTTCGTTTTGTTAAATCTCAATCGTCGAAGAGTCAATGTAGTTTAAAGCTACTCAAGGTACCATAAACTACACTGGTCTCACAATTTCTAAATTGAACCGATTCGATCGTTTCTATTCTAGATTATCTATTCATTTTGATGAGTCTCGCCATAGACTTCAAAATTTATTAGGAATACCAAATCCTACGTCGATCGTCTAAAAGACAACAGACATTTAGATCAAACTATATTTCATTTTTATTTTAGTTTAACCTAAACTAAGTAATGAATGGAGGAATAGTTTGGAATTAGAGGCCTTCGTTACAGAAGCCCTCCAAAATTTTATAGGTACAGATCCCTATATCTAATTTTACAGAATTGATCCACCCCTTAATTGGTAATTGTAGCTGATCTAAACCATGATAGCTTACATACCAGGTGCATATAGGTAAGGCTAATGTAAAATCCCAATCATAAGCCCACCTAAAAACCACATAATTGCATGACACATAGAACCAGAGTGGCACTGACTGGAAACCAACCAGCCAACAACCTTCGATGTGGGGACCTGCAGCTCCAACGCTTGGTCTTCAACCTTCATCCAAGGGTCGCCTCCTCTGCGTCAATCGAGGGATCCCCTCTACATGCTGATTATGAAAACAATTGTTGCTGATCAATCAACAAAACTAACCGTTGTGGAATTACTGCTGTGGAATTACCGCTGTGGATTATAAGACTTTGCTTTCCAAGGGATCACAGACTTTGTTTTCCAAGAGTTAACAGACTTTGTTTTCCAAGGGATTAAAAGCTTTTCGCAATGGGATTACCTCCGAACAGTATGGAATTTCCAAAACTTTATGGGATTATAATTTTTGATTTTTCTTTTCCACTTGCTGGATTACTTCAAGATCAAAGACAGTTCAAGGTTTCCTTTCGTGTTGGACCCCATCCCCAAGGACTGGCGATGGCTTCCAAAAGGGGGGAGATGTAGTGGACCTACCCAGGGTCAAATTAAGGTTTTTGAACTGTCCAGTGATGACCTTTACTGACCTCTCAGTAAAGCAAGACATTTACTACAAAATCATTCATTTAGCTATAATCTGATAACATAGTCACCAAAAAGAGACTATTTCTATCTTTGATTTTAGGCTGATGTGATCAAAAGAATAACTTTTGTCATTTTCATGATGTGTGCTTTTAAACTGTGTTATTCTGTAAGAGTTAAACTGTGTTCACTGCTGTGTTAAAGGTGAAATCTCGGGTCACATAGACCAGACGGTTTTGTTTAGAACATCAGAAGACAGGTTAATCCGTTGTTTTTCATGAACAAGGCTCCAGCTTCTCTGTCTTTTCCTAAACAAATCTCCCTCTGCTCTGGCTGTAACCTTGGGTCGCGATAAGACAAGTGAACTCTCCTCTCTGATCCTTTTTAAGTTCTAACTGTGCGGAAACGCTTCAGAGTTTCTGGGAGCTTCAGAGAGAGATGTGAATTTTTCCCAGAGAGCTGAATGACCACCAGTCACGCGCTAAGGACTCGTCATCCAGCTGGGACTGATAACATGTTGTTATGGGTCCATTTCGAACGAGCGTAAGCTCAAAAACTTTGATTATTCCTCCCTGGAATAAGTTTATCTTGAAGTCAGAGGCCAGGAGCTGACATATTTTCTGATGACCAACGCGAAACCAGGAGACGTTGAAAACGTAAACGAATACCCTGCTCGAAGGTACTGTACTGGTTCCCACAAGGACCCGTGCATCTGAAAAGCTACAAGGTCTTCCCTCTTACCGGGCTGTCGTCGAAAGGTAAAGAGCTGTTTACAAAACGTACCTGGATTTTAGCAGAAGTCGGATGAGAAGTGTCACTCTGGTATCATGCTCACGATAATTTTCCTTTAAACCATCTTTCCTCTATTCCTTTCCCTCTCAATCTAAGCTGGAAACTATTTTAAGTTAAGGAGCCACAGACTAAATATGTTTAACATCTAGTATTTATGTCTGTTGTGTTAAATTTAAGTGTGCTGACGTATTTGAATTGAAAGAAAGTGAAATCATGTCAATCAAGTGTAATGGTGTTAATTTAGTTGATTCATTTTAAATAAATGATAGTGTCTCTTTGACATATCAAACTAAGTTAACGTGTCCATTGTCACTTAATGGCTTTGTGTATTTATCCATCATAAAGATCACAGATATATTGGGTAAACTGAAAAAGAAAAGAATCCGTGAAATTACTATTCAATCTGAATAAGTAAATTAATTAAGGTAAAGAGGTCAGTATTAATATTGACCTCCTCATAATCCTTTACATGTTAAATGTGAGGAAACGCACCACCGTGGACCGAGGTGGGGCTCCAGCTGGAGGTTGCGCACCTAGCGCTGTGTGGGCTCTCTCTATGCCCAGATCTTTCTCACTGCCCAAGTCCAAACTGTCACCGAGCTCAGTTTTAAGCATGTTTTCCACGTACCTCTGCATTGAAGTACCTTCCGCACTTTCAGGGATGCCTTAAATCCGCAAATTTTTCCGGCGTGAGCGTCCTTCCAAATCCGTGATCTTCTCCCGAAGTGATTTCTGTTCATTTAGCAGCTGAACGATAGCATCTCTCGCTCCAGTGTCCCATCTCTCCTTTTCTGTCATGCTCTTCTCCACTTCTCCGAGGCGCTCCGCCATCTCCTCAGTCTTGCTGATGGTGGCGTTCACCTGTTGATTCATCTCGTTTGTCAACTCGCTCAGCATGACTTTAATTTCCTCTTTTAAGCTCGTTCTCACTTGCGCCAGCTCCTTCTTCATTTCTGCTTTGAGGTCCTGCATGCCTTCCGCCATTACTTCACCCACCACCTTTCTCAGCGAGCTAGCTGTAGCATGCAAGGCCTCATCCGCCATATTCTCTTCTTCCTCGACCAGGTGTGCTCCGCACGTTTTGCTTTCGTGTCGCGTTTTTACGTTCCGAGGCAGCACTCGTCCCTTCTTATTTTAATCCCCACTCATTATTCTTAGGAGAAAATAACTTTTACCGTGTTAACACATTGAATTAGGGGGGCTCTTATTTTCATTCATTCATTCATTCAACCTTTATTTATACAGGCTAGCCTCGTTGAGTCACAGGGACTCATTTACAAGAGGGACCTGTCTCACTCACACCAAACAACCATCCATCCACTCTCTCACTCACACCTAGGGTCAATTTAGTTACCAATCAGCCTAACATGCATGTTTTTGGTATGTGGGAGGAAACCGGAGTACCCGGAGGAAACCCACGCATGCACGAGGAGAACATGCAAACTCCACCCAGAAAGGCCCCCGGACCGGGATTTGAACCGGCAACCTTCTCACTGAGAGGCAGCAGCTCTACCAGTTGTGCCACCGTGCTGCCCCATCGCTTATAGCTAGCGATGCAGGACCAGTTTTCTATGCTGCCATACTAGCCGCTATGACACCGGAAGTTCCATCAGAGCATATTCTTGATGTTGTCGAGGACAGATCCTTGCGGTTGATATTACACAGCCAGTAACCTACACTGCAACTAGTGGTCAGGAAAGGAAGTACAGCCAACAAAAATGGCGGAAAACCCGGAAATGCCCCTTATGTTACGTCACATGGGAACTATGTATTAAATAACTTTTTGTCTTGGGTTATAGTTAAATAACAAGTAGGTCAGTGCTTTTATTGAGGCAAGAAGCAACTTGATGTATCCAGTAATTGTAATAAAACAATGTTTACTACCAAAGTTTAGGAAGAAAATTACAGTAATCTATCACTTTACAATTAGTTGCTCTGAACTCAAGTACAAGACGTTACCGCTCAGCTCAGTGTCGTGATGGTATAAAAAATATTGTGATGGTATTAAAAAGGTATTACCATATTTTTCGGAGTATAGGTCGCACCGGAGTATAGGTCGCATTGTCCAATTATTACCAATAGATTGGAAAAATCCCTAGATAGGTTGCACCTACGTTTAGCTCTGCTGCAAATGTCTGCCACAGGAGCGCACAGCAAGGCTTTTAAGAAGATTAACACTTAAAAACAATTATTTGTTTGATAAAAATTATAGCAAATATGTGTCTGAGCTGAACTTTTCCTTAATAAATGAACGTAATTGTGAAATGAGCTGGATTTAAAAAATTGTTTCGCCGAAAGTGATAAAAAGCCATATATAGGTCGCACCTGAGTATAGGTCGCAGGCCATGAAAAAATGATAAAAAGGTGCCACCTATACTCCGAAAAATACGTGAAAAGGTATTACATTTAACTCAAGAATTTCTGTATATACCTTGTATTTGCACCCTGTATTGACAGGTTAATTGGTCATCATTAACTTCATGCAGACTTTCTCACTACTACATTTT
>JBBPBX010000852.1:11698-30880 GCA_038048925.1 Garcialebias charrua
ATTTTTAACCTGTTAATTTTTTTTTTTTTTTTTTTTTTTTAATTTACCTTTTGCTGCACAGAGAAATATAAACCTTTACCACATAAAAATAACCTCAGGACAGAAATATGTTTTTGTTTTTTTCCTTAACTCACAACTTCTCTCAAACCAAACACATAAAATAATTATCATGTTCCAGCCAGGCCATGTTCCTCTCACATATCTACAAAGTAATATCAGATGATAATTTGGTATTTTTTACTCTTATATTTGAAATTCTCCTAATTAAATATGTTGGCCACATTTTCTCTCTCTGTGCCTCCTTCTTCCCCTGTGAAGACTTTAAGGTTTTATCGATTCAGTTTCATTGGCTGACATCAACAGTGCGCTGCTCTCAGAAGCTCTCCAGCTATCCATTCATCATTCCTTAGAAGCAACATGTTATTGACACAGACACTCACTTCATAGATCAGCAGTGCTGTGCTGGCTCCTGCTCCTTCATTGCCTTGAAAACAGTTTTTTGAAGGTGTCAGTCATTCCTGTCTCCTTTAATATTTCATGGCTTCCTCTTCCAGTTTTGTCCAGCAGCTGTATTTTTTTCTTCCTTTTTTTGGAATAATTTAAATTATTTTATTATAAACTCCCACCGCAATAAGGGAGCTGACTCCCCCAAAAGTTGTTATGGTTCTTGATTCTTGTTAGACCTAACAATCTGAGCCAGGTTGTACACACCTTCAGTAATAACCTCTACTCGTGGATCCCCAAATAAATCTGCTCTGATAGATTCATATGAAGATTACACGTTTTTGAACTGCCTTTGAATGTTTTACAAGATCTTTGAATGTCTTTCAGTTTTTTCCCTTTGGCCCTTTAGCAGATTTATTTTAGTGATGGGCGTTTATGAAGCTGTCACACTATTGTTATACATTTTTCTTCTATAGATTTGTCAGCACATTTCTCACCAAGCAGTTTTTAAGCTATTTCAACAAATCATACATCAATACATTCACCTCTTTGGGTACAATTCTGCTATGACTTCTGTTTTTTTTTTTGTTTTTTTTTGCCTTATCTGACATTTTTCTCTCATAGAAAATGAATTGAGCTCATTTTACATCCTTCATATCATTAGATATGTTTCCAACCTTTTACTGCTCCGTTCACATTTTGCTTTGGTTCAGCATCTTTGTGCAAACTTAACCATTTTTTTCAGATTTCAGCTGATTTCAGCTGTTTCTTTTTTTAACTGTTTTTATGCTGCTTTCTGATTCTTTCTGCTAACTACTATATGTTTGTGCTTCTTATGTTTGTGCTTCTTCTAACTTATTTCTGCTCATTTCAGCTTGTTATCCTCCTTTCAGCTTATTCCCACAAGTTTCAGCTTTTTCTACTATTTCAGCTACTATCTAAATGTTGTATGCCTATTTTAACTTTTTCATCTAATTCCATGTTTTTGCACTAATTTAAACTTTTTTCAGCATAATTCAGCAAAAATGTGTCTCTCCACTCATGGTAATTTAAGCTTCTTTTCACATTTGCAGCTAATTTCCAGTATTTTTTTTTTTTGCTAATTTCAGCTCCTTTCATATAATTTCTTCTTTTTGTTCTACTGTAAAGTTTTTTTTTTTTTTCAAATTGCACCATTTGGTCTAGTTCAGGATGGCCTGTTTGATTTCATACTTTGCAATGAGCACATTCAAGTTTTTTAGACTGCCGCAGAGGGTTTAATCTACCCCCAACCCCCCCACCACAGCCAGCACATAGTGTAAATCACTAACTCAACCTGCCTCTGCACTGATTCACTAAGACCTTAATGGCATCTTTGAATGTGTCACAATAAATCTTAAAATGACTTGTGAATGTTACGGAGCCCAGTTAAATCACACAACACATGATGTGCTCCCCGTTCATCACGGCAGAGTCTGAGTCACACAGACTGGATCTGTTTAACCTCTCTGAGCATCTGCCCCCTCCATGTGATGCTCATGGCCATGTGTCTTTCATTTTTGTTGTGTGATTCAACCAAAGGCCTCATTCCTCCTCTTACTCACTGAGTGTTATGTGCAGGATAAGACAAACTTTAGTCCCCACAGTGAGAGCATTTGGTTCCAGATGATCAGACTCAGGCCCACAGCAGGCCTAACAGAAAACATGAAGGACCTCGAGTCTTTTTAACTCATGGATAGAAAGAAGGTAGAAAGAAAATATTTACACAACATAATTACTTTTTTCATAGTTTACATTCAGTTAATTACAAAAGTATTAAAGGTTTAAAACATATATTAAAAAGTAGAAAATTTGTGGTTTGGGACTTTCAACTACCGTAAATTGCCTTGAAAAGAGTAAAATAGATGAAGTAACTGATTTTAGATGTTGCTTGAGCATCGTTACACGTATTCATATCCAAAACAGTACACAGTATAAAAAAGATGAAATAAAACAATTTGAATAATTGAACTAATTAAAAATGCAGCAGAAACTTTTTGGGGACCCAGTTTTCTTGTTTATATATAAGCCTTTATTTAACCAGGCAAATCCCATTGAAATCACAAATTTGTTTTGCAAGGGAGGCCTGGGCCTGAAAGCAGCCCATGTTCTGTGAGCTCTGATGCAGCTTGGCCATTAAACAAAGCAGAATGGAGACCCACATTATAGCTTTTATCATATATGCTAAAAAGCTGATGACAAAGCTTTTATTTTATTTTTTTATTTTTTTATGGTCCTCTCAAAACATCAATCACAGCTCACAGCAGTTTGGTTTGCTTTGACCTTCATCCTGTTAAAATGATTCAGGTGTCTTTAAACTTTAAACACTTAAAATATCTTGATTTTCAACAAAATTCATGCTCAATCATCCAGGTACCAAATCCAATAATTCTCAGATGCGTCATCTGGACAGTTTATTTATTATTCATAGAAACGTTTCACCCTGTATCTGAGCATGGACTTTGTTGCCTTGAACCACTTTGCCTGTGGCTGCCTGCCTGGGAGGAGTCAACGAGGGACAGGACGGCCCCCAGAAACCATCTTAGCTTCAGCAAACTGGTTGGTCCAAGGAGTTTACTGCTTGGTTGGGAAACAGTTTACGGGAACTCCTCTGACTGATGAAGCCCTCCTGATGGAGGGTGAAACGTTTCTATAAAAAATAAACTGTCCAGATGACCCGACTGAGAATTATTGGATCTTGATTTTCATTCCATTTTTATCTCTCTCTCTTCAATAATGAAAAATTTGATACTATTTTATACAAACAAATTTTTATTCCACTGTAAAAATAAAAATGCCCATGGTCCGGAACTTTTGTATGTAAAACAAAATGTAGAACATAAGTCAGTAAATTGTTGCTTATAGTCTACTACTCTGCTATGCTAACAGTGACTGGATATGGGCTATAGAACATGGTAAATCAAGTTATCACCGTTCATCAGAGTCCTTGCTGATGACTGGATGTTGAAGCATTCAGTAGTTTCAACTTTTTGATATTTGGATCCAATTTGGAGACCCCTTACAGATACTTAGAAAAACACATTGGCATAAAAAATAGTAACACATTCATCCATTCATTATCTTTACTTGCTTCTTTCTTTACTGTCACAGGGGGTCACTGGTGCCCATGTCCAACCATCCCTGTGTGAGAGGCAGGGGACACCCTGGACAGGTTGCAAGTACATCACAGGGCCAATGCAAGTTATACTGACAATAGTTTGGACTACTGAGGTTAAATATTTGGCATTGCTTTTATACAGACACAAAGTTTGAGTCTGCACTCCAAAGGGCTCAATAATATAATTGTATTTAACTTAAGTATGCTTTTTCCATGTGTTTTAAGCAACTTTGGTGTAGGAGTTGTGGTTTTGTCCATGCTATTTAGCCTCATGTAGTCTTGTGTTTGTGTCTGTGTTCCCCTGACACTCTGTTTCTATCATTATAGGGTTTGGGTTTCTTTAGTATCTAGCTCCATCTTGTGTTGTATTTGGGTCTTGTATCACTCATGTCTTTCTTTGGCATCTGTGATTACTCACAGGTAAGGGTTAGAGCTATGAAGATAAGAATGACCTCATTTTCAACACAGAAAAGACTACAGAAATCATATTGGAATTCAGGAAGAACCCTCCCCCATTACAGCCTCCCATCATAAAAGGAATTCATAGGTAGAGAGGGCTGACAGCCATAGATTATTGGGACTTCAGGTTACATCAGACCTGAGCTGGTCTCCCAACATCACAGTCACATTGAAAAAAGTCCAGCAAAGGCTTTACTTCATTTGGCAATTCAGGAAGGCAGGCTTGAACAAGCTCCCTCTCACCCAGGCCTATAGAAGATTGATGGCAAGTATCCTAACTGCAGGCATCACAACCTGGTATGGGAACACCACACAAGCAGAAATGAATGCACTGCAAAGAGTCCTAAAAACTACAGAGTGGATCACAGGGACAAACTTCCTTCCATGGACTCAGTGTATGTACATCAATGTCAGCTGGAATCATCAAGGACTCACTCCATCCAGGTCACTCTCTTATCAGACATAAATGTTCATATAACCTGAGACACATAGAGTGGATATCATCATCACCCATAGTACAGGGTTTTTAGTTTTATTTTCCCCTTGCTACAGTCAGACTGATGGCAAAACAAAACTACTGATCAGGTGATATAGTAACCTACACTACCTAAATTCACTGGTCATGTGCCATGGTTACTGCATAGTGTAGATATAAACCACTTTCTTCTTATTTTTATTTTATAGTGTTGTTTCAGTGTTTTCACTATGACTGAGAGCTCTGCACAATAATTCTAATGTGCCTGGATTGTTGGTCTGTGCACAAATGGCAGATAAAAATTGTTGAACATTGACATGGGACATTGTTTTACCGCTTGTACATTTTGTATCTAAATGAATCACATTTACATTTGTTGGCTTCTTTTTAATAGTTACTGAACATGAGGTCTTTTTTCCTTTTGGAAATTGTTCAAAGCTGTCTTTTTTGTGCTTGCTCACACATTCCGTTTCTTTCTTTTGAGTAATTGGACTATCCTTGCAACAAAAAAATAATAATCTGAGAGCTGCTGATCAGAGCCCAGAAAGATGAAGTGCGGGAAAATAAATGCTGACAAGTCCTCGATTTTTAATTACACGCAGTACGAAATGGCTCTTGATCATTCTTACTAAAGCACCAGTCTCTCCACATTGCTTTCTTTTATTTAATCTCTACTCATTTTACTTCCCGTTCTTTTCTTCTGCCTCTTTTCTTTCTTCTGAACGGGTTGCCATGGCTACAAAGAAAGCTTTTTGCTGAACATCCCGCAAAGAGGCTGTATGTTTTTAATGATGGAAAATCACACCAGCTTAACACACACCAGCTATTATTGTTTTTTTATAAGGGTATACCTGTACATCCTTTAATACAGGCCACGGCAGATGGGCAAGCACTTCTGTCTTTTTTATTATTTGTTTTACACATTGCTTATTCAAAAAATTTCAAAGTAAAATATATTTTTTATTTTCTTAATTCACTATGATTTTTGTCTTTTGTGTTTTATAGATCCTTGTGTCAGCTAATTATACAGACTGAGTAATCCATTTTAGCTCATACTGCTACATTTTGTAAAAACGCATATCATGCACTCTCATAAATAAGAACATGCTCTGCAGAAGATTTATGATTTTACATCATTAGTATTTGCTGATGATACATGTATTATAGGCTTAGATTTACAAGCATAACCAATGTAATAAGAACTAGTTAGAAATCATCTCGCTAAAATCTGTGAACTCTTAAAAGAAAACATACAAATGTGTTTGGTTTTGGTTTTCAATGTGCAATTTGAATTATAGGCAGCTCTGTTGGCTCCACAGGCTGAGATGGCTTTAACTGTGATTGGTTAGACCAAAAACAGCTGAGCTGAAAGCCAGCCAATAGAAAAGCATAAAGCCGAAGGTAATGCTGTCGTCACCAATTACGGAATGATGTACCAGACGGAGGCCTTGAACATTGAACATTCAATATTTTGCAAATTAGATTTTTATTGAGCCCTTACTGTGTGTGGGTTTTAATGTTTCCCTTTTTTTTCTGATGTCTGAGCTTCTACCTGAACTGCATGGTAAATATAGCCACGGGACTAACTTGCGTATTATTATAACAGTTTAGTGAGACAACGATCAATTTATTTATTTTTTCTTCTTTTTATGTGAGCTAAAAATTCAGTTGAAGAAAAAATTTGATTAGATCAAATTAAAATCTGAGCTGGGTTTTCTTTACGGTTTGCCTTAATAATTACATTTCAACTTGGATCTATTTCATATCTCATATGTCTTTATTTTGGTCTTCATTCACTGTCACTCTGTTGATATAACTGTCTCCTTTTTTTCACGTTAATTATCTGGAAGTTATGAAATGCGTAGTGATTCCACTACTCTTTTTGCTGTTTGAAATGCAGCTATCACATGTCCAAGTCATGAAATTGTTGATTATATATTGCTCCATCTCAGCTCCGTTGCACGTGTGTATAATAAAAATAGCAAATTATGTCTCCCACTGAGGCAGTCTCAACATGCTGCTTAAATCATTCCTGTCTGCCCTCCCTGCCTTCACACGGCCACTTCTCCTGATTTAAATGGGCTATACTTTATTTATGGAGGCGGTCACAAAACATTGGCTTGTAGCGTAAAGGAACTATAATATGTCTAGTGGACTAAAAATGTTTTGTAAAAACATTTTACTCACAGATAGGGCACCTATCTCAACAAAATGTTGTGTCCTGATGCAGGGATAGGTATCTGCAGGTTTCGGCAAGTCAAATGTAGAACTTTTTAAGCCCCCCCTTTTTCTTTTTTCTTTTTTTTTCAGCTTCTCTCTTCTGGGGCAGATGTGATCTTCATCTCTGAAACTTGGCTCAAAAAATCTGTACTGAATGATGATCTGCTAATCAATGGATTTAATATCTGTTGCTGTGACCTTCAAAAAGGGTGGGGGTGAAGTCGCTATTTATAATAATAATAATAATTATTATTATAAACTTCATTTGTATAGCACCTCCCTACAATGTCTTGCATTGACCAAGGTTAACAGGATAAAAGATAAAAACTGGTACAATAAATCGGTGAAAATAAAAATACAGCAGCAATAAAAGGAGGCAGTGGAAATAAAAATACTAAATACTAAAATACCAAAAGTAATAAAAGTTACACACTGAAAGATTTTTTAAACAGGTGGGTCTTCAGTCTGGTTTTGAACAGAGTCAGATCAGAGGTGACACGCAGCTCAAAGGGGAGACTATTCCAGGCTTTTGGGCCAGCAATAGAAAAGGGCCGGTCTCCACATTGTTTGTACCTTGAGCGAGGCACCTCCAGCAGGTGCTGACTGGCAGATCGTAAAGCGCTGCCGGGCTGATGGACTTTCAAAAGTTCAGAGATGTAGATAGGTGCAAGTCCATTCAAAGCTTTGAAAACAAACAGTAGCAGCTTGAACGGTATCCTGAACTGAACCAGGAGCCAGTGTAAAGAGGACAGGACAGGGGTGATGTTTAATATTATATTAATACATATTTACATCAGATATTCTTTGATTTCCAGTATTATATCTTGAAAAACAATCCCAAACCAGTTTGAGGCCTTAGCTGTAAACATAATTTTGAATGGAGGCCAGATCTTAACTGTAGTGGGTTGTTATCGTCCCCCCTCAGTAACACCTGAGGCTTTGTCCTCCCTGACAGAATTCCTAGGAAATTCACAATTCAAAGATTTTTTTTGGCAGAAGATTTCGACATTGACTGGGATAAGTCGACCCCCCTCTGTGATAAATTCAAGGAATGTTACCTATTCTTCAATCTAACCCAACTTATTAAATCTCCCACTAGACCAAACAAAAACTGTCTTAAAAATCTTCCATCTTTGACCTGTTTCTATGCCTCACAAATTCTGGTACAGGTGTATCCGCTAACATTTTAAGTGAGCATTGCGTAATAGCGGCTTTCAGATATGTTAAACTTCCACCTTCAAACCGAGATCAATTCAAAAAAGGGATTAGAAATGTTGTTGTGAACAGTCATTCCTCTGGGATCTATCCCAGAAGAATGACTAAATTAAGTGTGAAACAATGCTGTAATTGTATAATACAACAAATACAGAGCTGTATCATTTAACAAGTTCCTGACTTCGTATAATACTGCAATAGATTTAGCTATCTTTATCCTTACAGAATGTATGTGATGTTTCCACGTCAATTTGTCATCGATAATCACACCCAAAAACTTTACCTCATTAACACGACATATCTCAACACCATCAATCTTAAATGGAACATCAATAGTTTCCTTTTTTTACTAAATATCATGTACTTAGTTTTATCTAAATTCAATGATAATTTATTTAGTTTAAACCAATATTGTATTTTAACAAATTATGTCATCATCAACTCAAACATATGTTCCATATCTTTACCCAAACAAAAAAAAAGTGGTATCATCAGCAAATAGGATACATTTAAGGAGTCCTGACACTTTTACCAAGTTGTTCACATACAGCAGGGGTGCTCACACATTTTCAGCATGCGAGCTACTTATAAAACAACCAAGTCAAAATGATCTACCACTACAAAAATGCAAAACATATAACTATCCTCAAATGTATTAAGGATTGTTTTTATGTACAATGTATGTTGATGTACCTTGCATAACTGAATAAGCCAATATTGCACAACACTTATAATACATAATTATTAACATTTTTTTATAATTACCTGAGTTTACTTTGATGACTTACACTGAATTGAATCAGCCAGGGATGCATAGTCCGGACAGTAGCTGCTGACCGCCAGCCTCAAGCACATTTCCAAATGTTCATCAGTCATGGTGGAATGGTATTTGGACTTAATAATAATAATATGTTTGTCTGTCTTCTGCGTATGTTTCCCATACACAGACGAAATTCGTCTCTGCATTTAACCCAACCACCCCAGGTGGTGCAGTGAGCAGCCAGAGGGCGCTTGGGGAGCTGGAGAATTAGGTGTGCACTCATAGACACCCCAAGGTGTGTAGTGGCCGGGACGCGAACCCGCGTCCTTCGGGTCCCAAGTCAAACGCCCTAACCACTACACCATCTTGGCTCCTATATGATTTTCATGTAGGAAAAGGCTGACTCACATAAATAAGTGGAGCTGAATACTGTAGACTGGCAGATGAGGCAAACACACTTCGAAAATGACATAGTGAAAAAAGTCCACCTCCCATTCCGTATGAAAGTGATACGTTTTGCCTTCTTGCTTGGTCCAGCTTTCTCACTCATGTTTTAGCATGGGCTTAAAATCTGAGGTAATTTGCTGATTAGCTTGTAAGTTTTGCCGCGTTTAGCGCCATTGATTTTAGCATGAGCGGTGACGTCACCTAAAGCTCAAGATTCAGTTGTCATCTGATTGGTTGCCCTGTATGTCAATCAAGTGACGGGATGTTTGTTAGGCTGACAATTTTTAATGTCATGCTGCAATCTACTAGTAGTGTCTCCGCGATCGACCGGTAGATCGCGATCGACGTAATGAGCACCCCTGACATACAGAATAAACAGCGTTTGTCCATGTACAGAACCCTGAGGGACTCCACATGTAATATTGTAAACATAGGATCTTACATCATTTATTTGCACAAATTGTTTTCTGTTTCTTAAATAACTAGATACCCACTGTAATGTTGGTCCTCTAATACCATATTTACTTAATATTAAAAAAAATGCACATAGTTTGATTCTTACTGAATTATTTAACCATATAGTTATTAATGCATTCATTGATCGGTCATCTTGACATTGCAATGCATAAACATGAATTGTGATTGTTGTTTTTGTTGTTGTTGTTGTTGTTGTTGTTGTTGTTGTTTTTTCAGTGTGAAATTTCTGTACATCAAACCTTAAAGAGGCAAGTGGCAATAGAAAAACTGAGGTGCTGTTTTATCCCAGAAAGTGTAGTAATTGTGCAAAGTTATGAGCCTTAGTTATAAAACAGACATGTTTCGGACTGTGAGCGCATTTAGCCCCTACACTTTCTAAAATTAAATTATATTAGGCAACTTTAATTTATGCCCCTCCCCCCAGAAAATAATTCACTAAAGCCATGCAAGACTGAACTAATAAAGAGCAACGGAAGGGAAAGGAGACACATTTTGTTGGAATTACTGCATACAATTACTCTGAATTTCATTAGGTAACATATCAATTCTAATCTTTTGATTTGTTACACCCTTTATGTTCTATATGCATTTTTTAGATTTTGGTTTTAGAAGTGTGTATGTAGTTGGTTTGTCTATTAACTCTGGTGATGCTTCTGTACCAGCAGGGATGTATTTTTCCTTCCGTCTCAGTCATGGTCTATTCTTATTCTTCTTCACTCCTTAGCTCCTCTCCCTCTACAACATCTCCTTCGGTTTTGCTTTCTCAACAAGCTCCTCCTGTTGTTTCTTTGAACTTTCTCAATGCTTTCACATCTGTCTCTGTGCACCTCGTCATTGTTCTGTATGTTCTGCAACAGAAAGTACATAAAGAAGAAAATTAGTGACGGTAAAGTGGGAGTTAAACACAAATGGTAGAGATTGAAAGTAAAGATCAATGGAAGTGAAAAGGACTGAAATAACTGTAGCTTAAAGTCAAAAGTAAAAGTGATGTGGACACTTGTGAGTTGTGCCACGTTGAGCATGCAGACAGCTGTTTTCTCAAAGGTAACACCAGATGAAAGAGGAAGTCCTCAGGGGCCTCCGTATGTCAGACGACATCAACTGCACACCTCGGCAAGGAAAGCCAAACACTTCCCCGTCACAAATAACTTGGTATGAATTTAACAGTGCCTCTTTGTCAAAGTGTGCTCTGAGACTGGATGGAGGTGGAGGTGGCAGGGTCTGCAGCAGATGAGCTGAACGTGTTCAGGCTGGAGATTTATTACAGCAGCTGCAGGCTGACATGATTACTTGCACAGTGATTTTCTGCAGAAAAGAAAAAAAAATGGCGGCTGTGTTTATCATTGCATTGCTTATCTTGCAAATGCTCTATGGATGATACGATCACAGGGTGGAGTAAAACTGTATACACCTGAAGGTGATGTAGGTTGCAGCCTCACCCGTCCTCTCAGCTGTCATGTGGATGCATTATTTGTTTTTGCTCTGAAGTCTGGGTAATTTGGTTTCCAGTGGCAAAAGGTCCCACCTATTCAAGTTTCATGCTTTTTTTCTTGAAACTCTAAATGGTGAGCGCATTTCCCTTGTTTCAAGGAGAACCACCTTGTGAAATAGTAAAAGCGAATGCAGTTTCTTTTTTCTCTCTCTCACACACCAATAAGTGAGCTGAGAGTGACCTCATAAATGGGAGGGGGGGGGTGTAGTTTTTTTATTTTTATTATGTAGTCTTTCTTTTTTTTTGTACTTGCTTCCATCCCTCCATCCAGAGAGAGGTTACTCAAACTACTGATGTGCTATTGTATATACAGCTACACATTTAATTTTCAATAGGCTACAATTACTTTTTCTTATATAAAATAAAGAAATGCAATACAAACAGTGGGTTTTAAGTTGTGCTGTTTTTACATCTATTTTATTTTTTTATTTTTTTTAATGCATTTTAACCTCCTGTCTAAAGGACAAACATTTACTTCACATGGTTATCAATATAATTTTAAACATGTTTAAATGCAGGTCTTACAGTTTTGTTGTTTTTACACCAATAATCTATAATGATAGAAGAAAAAAAGTGTGCATTGTTGAATTTAAGCAATTGCTATTCATTCATTCATTCATTCATTCATTCATTCATTCAGCCTTTATTGATATAGATAAATCACATACAGTATATGAATCAATCTGTTTTGTCATGGAGCACCAGATGGACTTGGTAATCCATGCTACCCAAGTTATATGCTAAAACTTTCAAATACTTTATTATTTTTGATCATTCATAACAAAACATTCATATGCAAAAGTTAAACTTTGAGAAAGCCCCAACACATTCCTGTCTGATGTTATCAACATGAGTCAGTCAGTCTGACAGACAATTATCAAACGTTACCTAAATGTTTCGGCTTTGAGGAATTGTTGATTGACACCATTTATTTTAAAAACTTTCATAAAGAATAATCTATTGTATCCAGAGCTATTGTAGATATGAAACGGAAGCCTAAAAACCCCTTTCCTGCACATTTAGAGGATTTGAGCAGCTCTTATCATAGCTTTCACAGAGATATTTCTGTTCCATTTCTCCCATTTAGGAACCTTTTAAAAGCTGAGCTGCACTCCTGCTTTTCATTTCTAGAGTGTTCACACACAGCAAATTATGAGTAATGTCTAAATTAGCAGCAGAAAATAGAATTAAGAAACACGTGTTTTTGATTTGTGAAAGAAAATAAAGTGAAGATCATTCAGTGCAATTCATGTGATGTCTGGTTGAAAGTTCATATTTCAAGAGTTAATGTAGCTGGTGATGAGACAAAGCTTGAAATGTTTCTTTAGTCTGTAAAATATTGTAGATGACCACGTTCAGTCTGTCAGACCACCATACTGGAACTAAGTGAATGAATACACACATCCAAACACACACATGTTCACATTGTAGGCTCAAGAGGGACATAGATGAAGCCAGACTACACTAAAATTACTTTTTTTTTTTTCATTTTCATCAATGTTTACTCTAATTCCCACATTCTTATTATCCTCAGTTCAGGAAGACACCAACACTGCGTATTGAATGATGTAATATAAATGCAGAATGTGCCCTAAATGTTAATGTGTTTACTTAAAATGAGTCACGGTCAAAGAGTCTCTGGCAGAAAAGTGATTATATTTTTATGTATTTTATTTTTTTTAATGGGGAAACCAGATCCCTCAATCTCAAACAGAATGCAGTGTTTTAAAACATGTAGCTGATGAGTTTCTTCATTTAATCTCTTTAATAAAACAGTTCTTGAAGTGTGAATTTTCCCTCACTCCAGTGATGTTTTTTTTAATATTAGATTTTTTTTTTCTTTTATGTTGGGATTTTTCTATTAGCAAAATTGTTGTATTTGTGAGCATGCATCATGGTTTCATTAGGATACTTTGAAATGCTTTTCCTCCATTTGCTTTTAGGTTACATGTTTCATAAAAATAAAATAAAATCATCAAAGATGGAGCTCTTAGTTTTACTTTTGTATTATCTATTTTTGCCTTCAACACCATGATCCCCCAGACGCTGATGGACAAACCACTCACACTAGGACTAAGTCCCTCCATTTGCAACTGGGTCCTGGATTTTTTAACAAACAGACCGCAGTCTGTGAGGATCCACAACTTCTCCTCCTCCACCATAACCGTCAGCACCGGCGCCCCTCAGGGCTCTGTCTTGAGCCCCTTCTTGTTCATTCTGCTCACTGTGCACCTACCCATCATAGGCTGTCATATTGTAAAGGTTGCAGATGATACAGTGGTGGTGCATCACATTCATCACAAACAACAATGGGTCCACTTACAGGCACGAGGTGGAAAATCTGGTGCAGGAAGAAAACCTCCACATCAATGTGAAGAAGACCAAGGAGTTGTTTGTGAATTTCAGAAGGAGCAAACACACCTACCTCCCTGAACATAGGAGGATATATGGTATATCTCCAGCTACAAGTACTTGGGTGTACATCTGAATAACAACCTAACACCACTACCAGCCTGATCAAGAAAGCTCATCAAAGACTCTACTTCCTCAGGCGGCTGAGACGAGCTGGTCTGAGAAGCTCAGTCCTCACCTCCTTCTACAGGTGTGCAGTGGAGAGCATCCTGTGCTCCAGCATCAACGTGTGGCATGGAGGCTGCACAGCTGCAGAAAGAAAAGCTCTGCAGAGAGTGGTGAAGGCTGCACAGAAGATGTTGGAGTCAGTCTCACCACCATTACAGACATCTACACCTCCAGATGCAGGAAAAGAGCCACCTGCATCATGAAGGACCACACTCACGCAGCACACATACACTGTTTTCCCACTCCCCTCAAGCAGTTCAATAGCTCTGGATGTTTTTCAGCTGGCTGTGTGTTCATATAAAAAGAAAAATTAGGATGCTTCATCTTAAATCTGATATGTGCATAAAATATATCAATTACAACATGTATTTATAAATAATAATACAACTCTTAGTACTTTAATTGATTTATTGGTATTTTTTAGTCTTGTTATGTTTGTTGTGACGGATTTTTAGATTTTCAGTCTGTGTTTTTGCTCTTCTACCTCACTGAGTTCTGCTTTCTGATTGTTACACCTGCACATTTTTGAACTTCAAAATGCCAGACCCTTTTCATTTTTGTTAGGTTTAATAAATTGCTGCCTGCATCTTTGTTATTCCTGTTTTTATTTTATTATTTTCCTTTCCTTGACATTTTTATAATACTTTTGCAGCATTGTTTGGTTGTTTATATAAAATAAAAAAATGTTCAAACTTTTGCTAGCTTACTCCTGCTTATGTCCTGCATTTTGAATTTCCAACTATTCATCATCATTTTTCTAGCCAGAATACAGGAGCTTGGGTCGTTTTTATTTTATTTTATTAAAAAAAATATATATAAAATATTTAATTTAACTACTTCCCCCACCTCCCAACTTCAATCCACTCAGCTAATTTCCAGCTATGGGTTCAACAACACAAGACTATACCTTAAAAAATGATGTTCAGGGAAGTTACCCTTATGCCCATAATATATGGGAATGAAACAAAGGTAATCTAAATAAATCAATTTAGTAAAATGACGTGCTAGTAATGACAAATGAACTGAAATGTGTGGGGATTGATTTCCCTTCCATCACATGCTCTTTGTTGTGTGCTCTTTTCTGCCTCTAACCGCTTTTGCAAACAAAGCAAGTGTGAAATAGTTAATGCCTTCCTCCCAACCTGCAATCAATCAGTGAAAGCACAATTAAACTGGCAACTTTAAAGGTGAATAAATCACTTAACAATAGTCTGTAAATACTGCTGTCTACTGAGTGCTGCACTGTTCAGCCTATGCAAATGAATCTAGACTGCAAAAACAACGTCTTTCAATAATGCACTTTCACTGCTCTCTTCTGTTTTAGGACAGCACTTGTTAATCACTAACTGTCGTTGAAAATCACACAGGCATGCATGGTTTTCTCCAATAAAATAAAATGTTTGTGATATAAAAAATGTATTTTACATGCCATCCATCCATCCATTATCTTTACCTGCTTATTTCTTTTCGAACCACAGGGGTCGCTGGATACGTCTCCAGTCCATCACAGGACCACATACAGACAAACAACCATTCACTCTCACTCACACCTAGGGGCAATTAATAATTACCAATCAGCCTAACCCATTTCTCCATTATATTTTTCTTTCAGGTATTTCACCAACATATCCATTGGTGGGCGAGACTATTCCTTCAAAAGCGATGGCTACTTGTCCAATCCACTCATAGATGTCATTTCCTACACAAACGGGAGAGGCTGGGAGGAGGTCAGTCAACTGCTATGCTAACTGGTTTGAATTATAAAAAATACAGCAGTTACAGTATGTAGCCTAACGGCAATTTCACAAACCATCAAACCTGTTAACTTACGTCTTACGTCTCTGCTACCTCATTGCTTTTCTCTCACATAGCTTATTAGCTAGGTCTCTATTTTTTCTTTCCTTTTCCATGTTCTTGAGCGGGATTCCCAGTTTTGTTAGGCATCTCTAAAACAGCCAGTATCCTGGCTGTCGGGGGCCATGTGGAACAGATGTATAGGAATAGGCACAAATTCAAAGCCTACCCTAGACAGTAATTACCAGTTTCCCAACACTTGCTGCAGCTAAAGGGGGAATAATAGTTAACATTTCGGTTTTACTCCCTGCTTCCATTTGTTGCTGACCTTTTATGATCCAGCATTTTTTTTACCTATAAGTGCAGACTCAAGTGTCTAATGTAGTAAACATTTATGGTCTTGGATTGCAAAGTAATATATTGTTACTCTTTACTTTCCTATTAAAACTGAGCTTCCCCCAGAAGTGTAGAAATATAATATGAAAGAAAGGCTCCATGAAGAAAACCATACTAAAGCAGTCAATTTATTGTGATGTAGGAGCAGTTTAAGTAATACAAGTACTTAATATGTTGTTATGACCTTATGTACTGAATACTTGTCCCTCAAGGTAATTATGTGTTTTTGTGGGAGCACAATAGCACTCCTGTTTGTTCATTTCCTTTCTGGCCAATTGACTACACAACTAGCCAATATAGTGCAAACTTGCAATGTGCAGATCTGTCTTTTTTTTTAAGCATGACAGTTTGTGTGAGCAAGACTAATTCTTAAATATTTATTTTAGCATTACCCTTAAAGTTACTCTGACAACAGTTGTATCATAAATTATGTCTAAAGCCCTATTCACATGGGATTAGTTTTACCTAGGAACCACATGCTATTTGTAATACAAATGTAATTACGGAGATTGTCTGTGTTGCTAATCCCATGTGAATCGGCCATGCCAGTAATTTGTAAAGTAAAAATGTCCCTACAAATACCTACTATATTTTGCTGAACTCTGAGGTCCTGTGATAATACTAATCCAATGTGATTATAGGTATCTGCAATTTGACATAAATGGGTGGGATCCAATATGGATTTTTTTTTTCTTTTTCTGGGCACATTTTTTATTTGCTTTTGGCAATGGAGGCTGCATTGTAGTTCATAAATAACCTTTTGTGTCCCAGACCATCAAAAGCGGATGAAACAAACAAACAAAAAAAGTGGATGTTACGCAATACATAGCGCTTTAACATCATATTTGGAAGATGTCCGTAAATTTCAGCTAAAACTCAGGTTTTGGTTATCCTGTGCAAATGTGCCCTTCAAAATGGAAGTTGGACTCCACCAGGGCTGCACGTTGTCCCAGATTTTGTTCAGAACTTCTATGGACAGAGTTTCTCGGTGCAGTCAGTGGGCGGAGGGATTACAGCTCAGTGCAGGGGCGGCCGGCCAATAGGGGGTGCTAGGGCGCCACCCCACTAGAACTTCTGGACCATTTTACATAGAAGACTGTAAAAAAAATATATAAAAATGAAATACTAAAATCAAAAATATTTCGAAATACAGGGTATATGCATATATGTTTTTAGTTGTGGATTAATATTTTATGAGTAATGATGAGTTATATTGTTTGTTTCAAAAATGTTTTCTGATTGGTGACATATTTCCTGTTTGGGGTGCAGGGATCTCTTCCACAGACTCTTGTTATAACTTGCGCATGCACAGTTAAGTTATTCCACAAAGTTACAAAACTATGGGACGATGCTGGGCACAATTTTCACCACCCTGAACAGTCCAACGTGAGCTCTCTACAGATAGCGTCCTTCCAGTCATTTATTTATTTATTTTAAAAAATTAATCTGGAAAATGAGCCGTGCAGTGACAAGCAGGCTGGCTGCAGGTATGTTTTAAATCATTGAAAGCCCTTTATCTAATGTCTATTTGCATTTCTGACTGATATGCCTCTCAATTTTTATATGGCTATTTGTGAAAAAAAAAGCCTTCAGCTGACTGTTTATTCTAAAAGTGGCAACTGGTGAATTTGTTTGTGGAGCTAGCATGCTAATGCTAGCCTTTATCTAATGCGTATACAGTATTATTATATTACCATTCCTGACTAATATGCCTCTGAACTTTTAGATCTTACAAAAGTGCTTTCTAAATGTTATGTGTTTAACAAAGGCTTTTGTCTTACAGATTATTATTCAATTATTGTTGGGTTTGAGCAGATTTAGCTACATCTGAATATTTGCTACTTGTTAAAACTCATTAAAAAAGAAATCGGTCCTGCACAAAAATGCTCTGATGCCACATTCAGTAATTATCTAAACCAGAAAGTTCTTCAGACTCAAGAGGGAAATGCACAAGTGCAACTTGAACAGTGTTGTCTGATCATTATTCCAAAGAGAACATCACTTTTGAAAATCTGCTTAGGAATTACTCGGTTTTGAAGCAAGTTATTTTATCTCAAGCTTGTGTACAAAACTTGAGCTGAAGTCAAACCTGTTAAATATCAGACAATATACAGTAAAGTCTTTATATTCAACAGATGTCCGCTATATGGTTTAATGAACCTCAGTTTGTAGCAGCCATTAAACATTTTCTTCCACTGTACAGGACATGGCAGGAGGTGATGATGATGAGGGAACCTCTGGTCCAGCCTGGATGTTTTGAGAAGTGGGGTGACACCACTGCTACAGCCCAAACTTGGGGGAAGCAGTGAGGAGGAGCTCAGATCAGATCCAATCACCAAATACAAACAAGTTGTTCCAATGAGGCACCAAGGAAGGAGGACATGTGATCCATTTGGATTCCTCTGATAAAGCAGCTCTTCTGTTCGACCATCCTGGTTCCTCTCTCTCTGACTGATTATGTTTTTAAATCTCCAAGAGCAGTCAAGGAAGCTGTGACTTAAATTCAGATGTAATGCTATAATGTAAACATTGTTTAAATCTTGTGTGTCATTTAGCTCAGGTGTTATACATTTTCTACAGTACATGGTCAAATAATTTGTTTTTACTAAAATGGTTAAAGTAAAACTAGACTCTGAGCCTGTCTTAAATCAAAATACATTTTGTGGGTGATAATAAAGCAATAAGAAGACAAGTCAGAATGTGTTGGAACATTTTCTTTTCTTTCAAGATTTGGTTCACACAACCGCTAGTCACTGCCAAGTCACAACAGAAGTCGTCTCAGGGCACTGAACAGAAACAAATATAAAAATAAGTTAACATATTTTTTTTATATAAAAATAATAAGTTAACATAAACTTTCATATAAAAATAATAAGTTAACACTATTTATCTGAGGAGACTGCTTTGAGTATAACTCCATGTTACAAAAGAGCTACAGTAGTTGGGCAGAGTTTTTTCAGGATGAAATAATTTTAACTTCTGTTTGAATTTTAATTCTATGAACTTTTTCCTTTTTGTTAAATGTACTATGAATTTCTCACAGGGCTATTTTCAACCAGTATATACATATCAAACTTTTGAACTTCAGTATGTTATGAGTTTTCTTTTGGCAGGGTATACTTTTACAAGAGAGCTTTATGTTTGAAAACCTCATGGAAACACATTTCTACATGTCCAGTGTCTGATGCTGCAGTCATGTTACTGAGCTCTGATGGGCTAACTTGCTGCAGAATATCAAACAAAAGTATTGTTATTATTATAAAAAGAGCATGTTGTACAATCCAGTC
>JBBPBX010000852.1:77905-89675 GCA_038048925.1 Garcialebias charrua
TTGCTATATATATATATTTTTTATTTTTTTATTTTTTAAGTTTTTGCAAGCTAATAGCGCTGATGATGTTTTAAATGGTGTTTAGCAGCAGTTTTTTTTTATTTTAAATGTACCTTTCATGGTGTGATATTCACACAAAAAGTCCAGTCAAACTGAAAATGAAGGCACAAAGTGAATGCAGAAAGTATTTTACGAGCTCTGCTCTCTTTTCTCACGCACAATCGTTCTGTGGTAATTTACCTTGTGTTAGGTTCATGTCACAGGAGGAATTTCTGGTTAATTTCACCATAGGTGTAAGTTTAAGTTTTTAAAATATATTTTGTGTTTCATCATCTTCCCATTGAATTTAAAGATGTGATGTCAAAACGTTTGATGTAGCTCATATTAACAGACGAGCTCAAACGGCGTGCTGTTAATAAGTTAAGCAGATGTCAACACTGCTAAGAGCTTTAGTCTTTTAGTCTGGTCATTTATGATGGGATATTTTGTCAGATAGTTATCAATAGTTAGCAGTTCCTCATTCATGACATCAGTAATAGTAATGATTAATCAAAGAGCATAAAGAAAACAACAAAAATATATTCCTCCAGGTTAAGCTAACAGATCGTCAAATCAGAAACACTTTTTAATTGATTTTCAGGCTTATACAACAATTTTTTTCAAACATGACCAGCCAGTGTTAAAGAAAGCAACATTGCATAATATTAAACCTCTACACTTTTGCACAACATCGTTTCCTCTTTGACTCTGTTTCAACCCATCACAGTCCGTGTTGCTGCGTGATTCTGTGCTGACAGACCACGATGGCGCTGAAGCTGCGAATGTGTCCACCGTCGAGTCAGTCCAAATGATTTCTCATCTTCAGGTGGACTCACATATTCACAGGCTCTCAGCTCCATCGATATATTTGATATGTCTCAGCAAACGCACATTCATGTAGTAACATGGAGATTGTTTGGTTGAGAAAACAACTAGAAACTAAATAAAGATGTTTTATAAGAGAGCCTAACCCGGATGAAGACTCCAATGTCACAACTGATTATCCCTTTAGGACCTCATCTCTTTGCTCCTATTAGTTCTAAAGATATATTAAGCCGTTGCATCTTCCCTTTTTTAATCTAAAAAGCTTCCTTCTTTCTCAACATTTCTCTTTTTTCTTCTTCTTTTTAAACAGAGATCTTTGAAGTTCCTCATGGTCAGACAAAAAAAAAAAAAAAAAAAGATGCTTCAATAAGTTTATTACACACCGCCACTGGTTTACACGCTCTTACCTCTCTCGCTGGTGCTTTCCCGCACCAGAAACGAGCCCACTTTGTTCCCGGGTAAAAGAAGCAGCTCTTCGGCCTTCTGCCGCCCCACTCCTTCAAAGAGCCACCTGACAGGCGTGGAATGAGATGACATTCAGAAGAAAAACTGAAGGCATTAGCAATCAACATATCCCACCACTTACATCTATAAAATATAGATGGTGACTTGTTCCTGTTAGATTTAAAAGGACCACAGCTTTAGCTGGAGCTTACCTGTGGTAAACTTTAGCCACGTGGCTGTTGGGTATGTAGTTCTCCTTCCCTGCTGAGCGAACTTTCCACCAGTAAGCCTCCCTGCGCATCATCAACACAGAAAACGGAATTAGCGGCTGACCTTCTGTGCCTTCACTTCCCCTTAATGACAAACTTCAATGATCAGTTTTCACTTTTTGAACTTTATTTCCTCATAGCCCGTTTGAATCTTTTAAATGCACGAAAGAAGCACGAGAAAGAAGGCGATCGTACTGCGCCGTAACTTGGAGCTTCTCGCCCATTCTGTAGATGGGCTCGCTGATTTCAGCAGAGGGGTAGTCCTCGAGCACAACCACTATGTCTTCATCAGAACCTGCAGAACACAGTCATTTATTTTTTTTACAAAGGCAGCACGGCTGGAAAATTACAAAAGTAAAATGTCCAACACCAGATTGTAGTTAATTGTGCATAATTTTTTTAAAATATGTATATTTTCTGTTTCACAGGATCTTACAGTCTTGACAACTTGAAATGCTGCAAAAATAACAGTAGCTTTATGCCTCGTGTATGCATTATTTGATAGTTTAACTGCACAAAGTACCGTATAGTGGATCCCGACAGAAGAAGCAAAAACTTTCAGTGTGCAATTATCCAACAAACTTGGATCACAAATGCTATTCCAACAATACTTGCATTAAAATCTTACTTTTTGGCATGCTGTCATGGTTTTCATTGTTCACATTGTTTCTGGCACCAACGCCTCTGATCACATTCCCCATCTCCTCCGGGGACCGGACTCCAGCCTGAAGTCAAATCAAGAGAAAGACATACACCAATTTGTACTTTTCTGCTGCTCAACTTCTCTCTGCTGATGCGCCATAAACACTGCACCTCTCCACAGAAACACTTCATTCAGAATGGGGAAGCTGAGGCGAGATGCTATCAAACCCTATTTTTCCATTGCAGTGGCTTGTTTGGTGTACTGACAGCTAGCAGCTAGATAGTAAAGTAAGATATTGCCAAATCCAGTTCCCAAACTGTAAAACACCCATTGTCTTGTGTAATTTGTACAATGATTCATCTAAAATTGGTGTGTATGTCAACAATTCCTGCGTATTTAATGAATAGTTCCCCTCTCGCTGAAGCAACTGTTCTGTCAGTGCACAACAAATGCATGTAAGATGAAAACACCTACCCATAGACTTTGTAGTTTACCACATGTGGCATCAAACGTGGTGCTGAAGCTCATTGTCCGAGTTGGGGCATGGTGGCAGCAGCGGAGTCGGGTACTAAAGATGGATCATGTTCACAAGACGTCTCAAATATGACAGTGTGCGCTGACAGCCCTGCATCTGAGTACAAACGCACTTCCTGTAATGAAATGAGGAAGAGGACGACTGTGGTGTTGAGACACGAGAAAACACGCAGGAACAGAGTGTGCAACGTTTGCTTTGACGTAGGTATTATGTGTAAGTAAAATATCTGATTTTAAATCTATATTACAAAGTATTAATAGACTACTTATTTTTAGCTGACATTAAAACGAGACCTGAAAGTGGATATTAACGAAGCTGAAATGAGTTTAACGACAGAGCTTCTATAAACCAAGTGGGTAAATTGTATTTTAATGTTGGTCATGAAAAAACATCTTGCAGTGCCATTGTACCAAACAGAAATGACCTCCTGTTTTTATTTTTCAGTTCAGTCAGATTCTGAACAATTCAGAAGCTTGTGGGGTGCTGTGGAATCATTATGCACAGTTAATATGTTACCCGTTGTAGATAGCTTCTTGAATGGTCACAGTTTTGAGAAATAGTGTTTAATTTTGCACATGTCGGTTCAAAATTTGAAGTTTGCGCATTCTCCCTAAACATGTGTTTTTTGTTTGTTTGTGTTTGTTTTGTTTCATATAATCAGGTTTCAGTTGGTACAGTGGCCCAATTGGTAGAGCTGCCGCCTCTCAGTGAGACGGTTGCTGGATCGAATCCCAGCCAGGGTGCCATTCTGGGTGGAGTTTGCATGTTAACTCCGTGCTGCGTGGGTTTTCTCCAGCTACTCCAGTTTCCTCCCACAGACCAAAAACATGCATGTTAAACAGATTGGTAACTAAATTTTCCCTAGGTGTGAGTCACAGAGTGAATGGTTGTTTGTCTCTATGTGTCCCTGTGATGGACTGGAGACATGTCCAGGTGTCCCCTGCCTCTCGCATAGTGATGGCTGGACATGGGTACCAATGACCCCCCGTGACCCTAAAAGGAAAAAGGGGGTAAAAGATAATGGATGGATGGATAACCTGTCCAGATTTTACCTGACCTCTGTCTTCATGTCCACTGAAGATTAGCAGCTAGCTAATGTATTAGAGCAAGGCCATGATCACTTTGGAGTAATGTTGTCTTTAAAAAAAAAAAACTATCCAGCCCAATACATTCATTTAGTACTGTATGTAGTTAGTTTCTTTGAGTCTTTTGTTTAATACAAATGCTATTTTACAGCCTTTATATTTTTGTCATGACCAGTAATATTTGTTGAACCCAGGGTGCAGACACAATCAGAGAAACTCGAAAGTAAAAAAGAAAAAAAAAAAAAAAAAAAAGAATACAGTAACTATTTATTAAACTTAATTTAAAAAAAAACATTGACATGGCAGCAAAACACAAAAAATACAAATTAAAAAACGAGCACTGGAAAAATGAGGAATCAGGGCATGGCAGCTGAGAAGGACAATCCACGGACGAGGAAGAAACAAACTGACACTGAACTTAAAGAGAAACTAATGACAGATAATGAGGAACACCTGGGGAAAAATAATGAGGAACAGGTGAGATGACTACCGTTACATGGGGAAAAACACCAGGAAAGCTGAAAACACAAAAACAAAAGACTTAAAGAAACTAACTAAAATACAAGGATCATGACAAGTTTAATAAGTTTCACATTACACAGTTATTCCAATGGAGCTACAGTGTTATGATATTCCTAACAGATGTGCTGTGATTGCTGCCAACACAGTATTTACTTGCTCATACAAACAGATTTTGATCAAAACAATGTGTAATACAAAAGTGATGCTGATGAATATACGGTTTCTACAACATGTAAGATATTAACAGTTCATCATATCCTTTCCTCCAATTTAATATATGTCATCTATCACTTTAAGACGTTTGTGAGTGAAGACATTATTTCACGATTATTTTGAAAGGGAGGGTTTGCAGTGCTGTCTGTAAGTTCAGCTAGGGTTCTCAGTCAATGCACAGAACAGAGCCAGCCTTGTTATCTTCTTGTTTATTGCTTTATTAATGTCACAGACTACAATAATGCTGCCCCCAACAGATATTTGCAAAGCAAAGGCATTCTTCATTATGGATATGTATAAAATGTTCTAGTTTTCATAATTCACTAGTTTATAAAAATATATACTTGGATGGACATATGCAAGCCAGTGTATCTCTTGTCCCAGTCTCAAGCCCAGGTAAAAGATGAGGGTTGTGTTAGGAAGGGTAACCGACATAAAACACTTTTGCCAAAACAAAGGCATGTTTAGAAGTGTGTTACGTTCTTTTTTTAAGAACAAAGGTGATGTACAGAGATTTAACAACTAATGGAGAATTAAGTTGATGAGCCACACGATGAAGATCTGGGAGAGTGTTGTGGAAGTTAGACTTAGACAAGAGGTGACTATCTGTGAGCAGCAGTATGGTTTCATGCCGAGAGAGAGCACCACAGATGCCATCTTTGCTTTGAGAATGCTGATGGAGAAGTACAGAGAGGGTCAGAAAGAACTCCATTGTGTCTTTGTGGATTTAGAAAAAGCATATGACAGGGTGCCAAGAGAGGAGGTGTGGTATTGCATGAGGAAATCTGGAGTGGCAGAAAAGTATGTTAGACTGGTACAGGACATGTATGAGGACAGCAGGACAGTGGTGAGATGTGCTGTAGGAGTGACAGATAGCTTCAAGGTGGAGGTGGGATTGCATCAAGGATCGGCTCTGAGCCCCTTCTTGTTTGCTCTGGTGATGGACCGACTAACAGATGAGGTCAGGCAGGAATCCCCATGGACTATGATGTTTGCAGATGACATTGTGATCTGTGGTGAGAACAGGGAACAGGTGGAAGAGAACTTGGAGAGGTGGAGGTATGCTCTTGAAAGAAGAGGAATGAAAGTCAGCCGTAGTAAGACAGAGTACATGTGTGTGAATGAGAGGGAGGCCAGTGGAACAGTGAGGCTACAAGGAGCAGAGGTCACAAAGGTGCAGGACTTCAAGTACTTGGGGTCCACTGTACAGGAAAATGGGGAATGTGGTAAAGAGGTGAAGAAGAGAGTCCAGGCAGGATGGAGTGGATGGAGAAAAGTTTCAGGAGTGATTTGTGACAAAAAGGTGTCAGCAAAGGTCAAATAAAAAGTTTACAAGACAGTGGTGAGACCAACAACGTTGTATGGTCTGGAGACAGTGGCATTGACAAAAAGACAGGAGAAAGAACTGTAAGTGATAGAAATGGAGATGTTGAGGTTCTCCTTAAAAGTGACAAGGATGGATAAGATCAGGAATGAGATCAGGTAGATCAGGTTGAACGACTGGGAGACAAAGTTAGAGAGGCCAGACTGAGATGGTTTGGACATGTCCAGAGGAGGGACAGTGGGTATATTGGTAGAAGGATGTTAGAAAAGCAGCTGCCAGGAAAAAGACCAAAGAAGAGATATATGGATGCAGTTAGAGAGGACATGGAGGTAGTTGGAGTGAGGGCAGAAGATGCAGAGGACAGAGTGAGGTGGAGGAGGATGACTCGCTGTGGTGACCCCGATGAGGGAACAGCTGAAATAAAAATAAAAAAAGACGTCATGGAAACATCTTCTGGTCACAATAAAAGTGTGATTCTAATCATGAATAAGTTTACACAACAAGCTTAGCATCAGAACACAAAACAAGCTGAAATGCGTCCTCATTTCCTGTGGTGCTGTTTTACTTGTAGTAGCGGTTTGAATGACCAAAAAATGTTTTCTAAACGTGAAAAACTAATGACGTTCGAAGTGAAGTACATGCCATTTTTAGACAGTGGTTACAAATTGTTAACCATCAAATTCTAAACTCAGTTTTTTTTATAAAATTCCATGTATTAAACACTAGTTTTCTTTCTACTGCAGCAGTACTTTCAGGGTCCAAATCTGTACACCAGCATCAGTGCTAAGAACTTGTTCAAATATAACTTTGCTTCCTGTTTCACAGCTTAAACAATAATTTGGGTGTGATTGTTCACGAATGTTACAACTCGAACCTGCCTTCCTGTAATGTAGTTTATTTTCTGACATCATTCAATCTACGTGTGCTGCAGATGCAGCTCACTGGCCATGAAATTACCCAAGAGACTTTGACAAAAACATGACTGTAAATGCTGCACACTGATAGATCTTAAGTTGTTTTATGAGAACGCTTTTGTTTTTTCACCATGCTTGAGTGTTTTTAAGCATTTATTACTCACACACCCTTTATTCTTGGGAGAGTCCTAGTTTTTCTGACCAACCTTCTCCCACAGCTGTCAATCAACCAATCAACCTCACCTGCACCTGATTTCCAACCATCAACTCTGCACTACTTAAACCACTGCCAGACGTTCAACCAATGCTGGAGCATTAATTGCCTTGGGTAAGTGAGCGACAGCCTGAGATCTGAACTTGTGAAACTTTGACTAACCTCGACATTTTGGCCCGTCTGTCTGGTTCTGCTCTGCCGTGCCAAATCTCCTTCCTCCTGGCCTCTCGTGACTTCGTCTGGACCATAAACCTGAACACCAAGACTCAGCTTGAATCTAACATCTGCAGGGTGCTTGTAGGGGTGCTCATATAGATAATGTCACAGTAGTCAATGGAAGGAAGGAAAGTCGCAGTTACAAGGTGTTTCCTAGCATTCAGGGTTATACGGGATCTATTTCTGAAAAATAAACCCAGTTTTACTTTCAGTTTCTTGACCAAGTCTTCCACGTGCAACTCGACCAAGATACCCAAATAATTGTAGGAATCAATAAACTCAATAGGAACACCGTTCAATGATAAAATTGAAGGAAGAACAGCTGGGTCCAAACTCCTGTTTGAAAACAACATACCTTTGTATTTTTTTTGGCATTTAGGACAAGTTTGAGATGGAACAAATCTGACTGGATGATTCAAAAGCGGATTGCAAAAGCTGAAAAACCTTAGCAACTCTTTTAGCTCAACAATATACAACTGTATCGTCAGCGTAGAAATGTAAGGATGCATCAGGGGTGATCTGACCTACATTACCTATATGTAGATTGTGAAGAGAGTGGGACCTAAGACTGAGCCTTGAGGTACACCATGCTGGTGAAGATTGTTTCTGTATTGAACGCCTTTTTTGACTTGAGGTACACCGTTGTTAACCGTTAAATATCTGAAAGAAGTACCATTATGTTGGATACATTGGCCCTCATTCACGAAAATGTTCGTATTTTTATCCTAAATTTCTCCTACTTTTGTTCGTACGAAGCGTTCGTACGAACATGCCACGTCAGATCCAACAAAGTCTTCTATCCACAGGAAAAGCGTGTAAACGGGCTGCTTAAAGTTGATGGATCCCACCTGTTCTACTCACCTGCGCGTGCTCGCGGGAAGGTAATTTACATAATTTCCACCCCTCAAAACACCATATAAGGCCACGCTTCCTGCCTTCTGACAGCAGGAAGTGTCCATTCATTCAAACTCAAGAAGTAAAAGGAGGAACTTCACGCGTTCGGAGATCTGCTCTCAGTCGCGCTGTGGCTACCCCCCCCCCCCCGCAAGTGTCGGATGGTCAAATATCTTTAATTTTAGTGTACTGTGTTACATTATAGTTTCACTTATTCAGAAGAGCCGTGGCGCACCGCTACCCCCCACCCCCCGCAAGTGTCGGATGTGTTTTTGAACAGAAGCATTTTAAAATGTCTCGAAACTACAGTTAACTTCATATTAATATTGTAGTGCATATGTTGTGTCTCCCGTGGGTCGTACAGTATCAGAAATCAAGAATAAATGGTTTGATCTGAAAATGGCTTCAAACAAACATCTCGCCGCAGCACGGACAGGAGGTGGTCAAGGAATAGTCTGAGATGGTGGACAATAAATGCCACGCTGCAAGACGCGTGCCAACATGTTTTGCAGCACAAATGGGTCATGCGCGCACCTCCTGGTCAGCGCGCAACCACATTCTGCAGGTTATATTTCGAATCAGATATAATAATCAATTGCTCCGATGGTGTTTGGCACAAGATCAGTCTTAATTCGTACTTGTTCTGCGGCGGTGTATGGGAATTTTATGTACCTGGGTGTTAATATGAGGAGGGCTTTGATGACCAAGGGGAGCGCACGACTCACTGAAGCCTGCGCGACACACCAGACAAATTAAACTTAAAATTATAATTCTAATTCAAACAGAATAACCTATTGTCAAGAATAATTATGGTGCGTGATTTTTTTAAACCCAAAATATTTTCTAAATAACGAAATATGAAGTTATTAGTTAGGGAAATCCATCTGGATAACAGCGGACCGACTGCTCCTAAAATATACGACAGGTCCGGACCACTCGTAAATTTTGTTCGTATCTGAAAAAAATCCTAGGATACGAAAACATTGTTGAATGCCACAAATGATCCTAAATCACTCGTACGCACAGTTTAAGAACAAATCTGTGCGTACGAACGGTTCGTGAATGAGGGCCATTGTCTCCAATCTGAGAGATAGTAAACCAGCCAATGGTGTGATCTGAGAAACCAGATTCTGAGAGCTTATGACATAAGATGTCATGGTCCACACAGTGTCAAAAGCTTTAGACAGACAATCCAACTCTGGAATCTACAGTCCAACAACCCTCAACCACTTTACTCAGTTTTCAGGATTCCACCCTCCTCACCAACGGACAAACTATGACCTTGTATCTGTCCCTATCCAACAGGATCAGCAAAACAAACTACCGTAAGAATACTTATATAAACAATCATCTACTAAACCTGAGAATCAAACATCACACTCGCCTGTTCTTTCTCTTCCTTCCACAGCCAAACTCCTAATTATTGCACTGTAAATAAAAACACTTATTTTAGTAATCTGTGTCTGTCTCTTCAGTCTAAAGGCCCCCGTAAAGCTCTGCATACGTCCATACGCAGCTGCACGCACGTACTACGCAGAGGCACAAGCGTATCCCCACAGGGCATGTACGCGCAAAGCTCATATTTTACGACCGCGTATGCAAACGCGTTGTCGCACAATAAACTGCCCGGCGCCAGACTGTTTTGTAATTGTATGCGACACAAATGTATTAAATTCCTCTTCTTCATCCCTGATCTGGCCTTTTCTTTTGTTTTTTTCCAAAAGGCAAGTGATCGCTTCCTCCTCTGTTGACTCCATGACTGAAATGATGAGAAATGAACAAATTTGTCACGAGCGAATTAAACTCGGGTCCAGCGTGGCTGCGGGAGGTTCTGGAGATTTCCTGGTGTGCTGGTCTGATGTGTGGGCTGCAGGACCAGCGCTCCCTGTTTTTATTTTATTTTTTAGAACTTTTTATTAACATATAAACACAGAACACCACTGCAGCTGCAGCTGCCAGCCCCCGTCTTCTTTTTTTTTCTCCCTGACCTGTCAATCAATTCAGTAGGCGTGTCAGCAAATGACCAATCAGCGACCTCAATTTGTCCTGTAGGTAAACGCTCTGCGCTGCAGCTGCTCAAATGACGTCAAGAATTTGGTGTGAAAACGCGAGAATGTACGCGAGAACGTACGCTGGGGTGTGGGGGTGAACTGTCTGCGTACAGCACGTGCGAACGGACACGCGTATGGACGTACGCAGAGCTGTGGTGGGATGCATCACAGATAATGATGAATCCAGCTACAGACAGGAGGTGGAACATCTGGAGAGTTGGTGCAAAGAGAATAACCTTCACATGAATGTGAAGAAGACGAAGGAGATGATTGTGGACTTCAGAAGGAACAAACACACCCACACCCCACTGTATATAGGTGGATCTGCGGTGGAGGTGGTCTCCAGCTACAAATACCTGGGTGTACACATGAATGATAACCTCAGCTGGAGCAATAACACCACCAGCCTGATCAAGAAAGGTCATCAGAGACTCTACTTCCTCAGACGGCTGAGACGAGCCGGTCTGAGAAGCTCAGTCCTCACCTCGTTCTACAGGTGTGCAGTGGAGAGCGTCCTGTGCTCCAGCATCAACGTGTGGCATGGAGGCTGCACAGTTGCAGAGAGGAAAGCTCTACAAAGAGTGGTGAAGGCTGCACAGAAGTCTGTGGGAGTCAGTCTCCCCACCATCACAGACATCTACACCTCCAGATGCAGAAAAAGAGCCACCTGCATCATGAAAGACCTCACTCACCCAGCACACTCACTCTTTGCACCACTCCCCTCGGGACGGAGGTTGAGGAGCATCAAATGTAGAACCACTAGACTGAGGAACAGCTTCTACCCTGAGGCTGTCAGACTCATGAATAAATAAATAATAAGAATAAACACTGCAAAATGTCACATCATGCTGATGCTGATCTGTTTCTTGTTGCTGCGTTCATCTGTGACCATCTGCTCATGTTCGTGCTGCTGTTTATAATGATGTTTTTCTACTACATTAGGGCTTAGTGTATTACTAGCTGATGTCTCTCTTAGTTAATCCTAGATGTTATTATTGTTTTTCTCTTGCATTTGTTGTTGGATGTAACTGGGACCCTGTGTACATAATCTCGTTTTCAACACATGTACTACATGCGGTGCAAATGACAATAAATTCTCTCTGACTCTGACTCTCTGATAATGGAGCTTTGACACTTTGGGGTCATTTAACGTACAGTCATGTTAATTCTATCTTATCTTGACTTCATTTATGTGCATCACTTAAATCAAATTATTTTGTTGACAGCCATTTAAGTTAACAGGAATATATCCTCCTGAGACCCTGCATCCACATATGGCATTACATTTTGGCTTTGCTGTGCCTTATACTTCACTCTATTCAATAGTGTTTTATACTGTACATTGTTAAGCCATGTTAATGTTGTTGAGTTATGCTGTAAAATCAGCCCGTTGTCCCTGAGGACTTTTTTGTTGTTTTTACAAAAGTATGTCATAACCATGTAACAAAATACAACTTCCTGTTCAAAGAGGAGGCTTTATTTATACACAAATCAGGTCCATCTAATCACAAATATCTAGGAGATATGAAAAATGCATCACAAACCAGAGCTCGGGTCTCAGGAGGTTAAACATATATATATA
>JBBPBX010000852.1:92099-105983 GCA_038048925.1 Garcialebias charrua
AACTTTGTCATTCAAAAACTATTTTACTTTATACAGTAATGCAATTGATTTTGTTATTTTTATTCTTAAGTAATTTCCATGAGATTTCTATGTCAGCTTCTTATAAATAACAACACCCAAAAGTTTTATTTAATTAACTATGAATTTCAATGCTGTAAATTTTAAAGATGTTTAAAGTTAAAACTATTAATATTGACACAGTTGAGAATTTTATGGCAAGAAAGTTCATGCTCAATAATCCACGTACCAAATCCAATAATTTTCAGTCGGGTCATCTGGACAGTTTCTTTTTATAGAAATTGGATGGAGGATGGAGGGTGAAACGTTTCTATAAAAAAGAAAGTGTCCAGATGACCCGACTGAGAATTATTGGGTTGAGAAGTTTATGTTTATTTGATGGTGATTTCCATCTTTTTGGAGGCTAAATACAAATACAAGGAGAACATTAATTTATTTGTATAGTTTATAGTTTTTTTTAGGCTTTTATATTGTTTATATCGATATCGAATTATATCGTTATCGACCGAAATCAAGAACTATATCGTGATAAAAATTTTGGCCATATCGTCCAGCCCTACTGGAGGGTAAACTATATCTTGGCTGCAAGAATCAAGCTGTGAAATCCTTCATTTTCTACAACTGATAGTTGTTGGTCATTAATTACGATGAAGTTTAGCAACTTCTCGGTGAACATTCAAGCTCCGTGGCTTCAGCGGTGTGTTTTTCTTGTTCAATCCGAAGCAGGCAGACTGATTTCGGTCAGCTGCTCTCAGCCTGCCCCTCCATCGAGACGGGCAGACAGAGCGGGGCAGATTGGACGCCGCTGGCCAGGTCGGGGTGCCTCTTTCGGTTCAGCGAGAGTGGTGTCCCGCTGAAGCCCCGGAGCTCGAATGTCCCACGTAAAACTAACTTGACCGTGGTTTAATGTGGCGCTATGGCTCCCTTCTTCAGGGGTCGTCAAAGCAAACTAATTGCATCAAGATTTGGCAATTGTTTTTACACCGGATGCCCTTCCTGACACAACATGCTGATGATACTACTTTCTTCCATTGTGGTAGTGACTTTGAACAAATGTCTGCATTAATAACAATGGAATTTGACAAAATACAAACCTGGTTTAAATTAAACAAACTATCATTGAATCTTGGAAAAACTAATTATATGTTGTTTAGTAATACAAAAAAAATATGGATTTTTCACTAAAAATTGATGGAGTGGAAGTAAAGAGAGTAACTGAGGTGAAGTTTTTGGGTGTGGTAATCGATGACAAACTGTCGTGGAAACAGCACATCAATTCTGTAAAAATTAAGTTAGCCAGATCTACGGCGGTATTGTATAAACTTAAAGATTTTTTGAATGAGACAGCTCTGTATTTGTTATATAATACAATTTTTGTTCCACATTTAATTTACTGTGTTGAAGTTTGGGGTAAGGCATGTAAAACTATTACAAAGCCTGTTTTTATTTTGCAGAAGAGAGCTGTGAGAATTATTTTAGGAAAACCTTATCGTCATCCATCAAATATATTGTTTAATCAGCTTAAGTTATTGAAGTTTTATGATTTGGTGGATTATAATATTTCATTAGTCATGTATAAAGCTCAAAACCACTTACTGCCACCTAACGTTCAAATGTTTTTTGACAAGAGAAGGTCTTGTTATACTCTTAGGTTTTTGTAAAACCTCAGTATAGAACCAGTTTGAAGAGTCGGACTGTTTCGATACAGGGAATTGATTTATGGAACACTTTAGATAACGATATTAAATTTGCTAGATCGATGCTTGTGTTTAAAAAGATGATCAAATCTAAGTTGTTATCAAAATATGAAAATCTTTAGTTAAATCCATTTTATTAGGAAACTTTCTAGTTGATTAACGAAGTTGTTTGTTTTTTTGGTTTGTCTTTTTTTGTTTGTTGTTGTTGTTTTTGTTTGTTTGTTGTTGTTGTTATTGTTACTTGAGAAACATTGCTTGAATTGATTGTTTGGATTGAGTTTGATTTTGTTACTGTGAAAAAAGGGGCAGAAATTATAAGATTATTTCTTCTCTCTGCCACCTTTCATTTTATGTCTTTTACATTTTACACTGTATGTTTATACATTGTTTTCTTTTATGTTGATGTAGAATGAATAAATTTAATAAAAAAATAAAAAAATAAAAAAAAATAAACTACAGACCACTGTTCTACCACAGCCCTGTGTGTGGAGCAGAGAGCTGCCATGTAGGGCTCCCGAGGGATCAGATGGTGGGGGTCAAGGGTCTTGCTCAAGGACCCAGAGTGAGACAAATGAGGGTGCAGGCTTTTATTGTTTTACGTTTTGTATGACTGAAATGTAAAGCTCTTTGGTCAGCGTCTGTTGTTTAAATGCACTTTATATAGTTACATTGACACTAACGCTTACTTAAAGAAGTTTGTAACGTTATGGGCTTTAGTACAATTCAGCCGAGTGCAGGAAGTGGCTCTCTGTCCACCAGGTGAGGCTTACCACAGGTGAGTTGTCTTGATGTGACGTTTGATTCCCACCACGGATGTTAGCACCTTCTCGCAGCTTGGCCACAAGCACCTGTATGCCATCTTCAGGGAGTTCTTTCGAAGGAAACGCACAGTCAACAACTGACAGCTCGTTTGGTCTTTTTGTGTCCAACATATAACACTGCTCACCCTGCGTTTCCGCGGCGCTGGGTCCTCAAACAGAACCTGATCCAGCTCCATGTCCAAGCCCTCATCAGGGGGTGTAGCTGTACCGCTGTCAGGCTCTGCGACTGGGGAGGAGGAGGCGGGGCTTTCAGGGGCGTGGCCGACACTCCAGTAGCCACTGCTGCCGCTGTCGGAGAACTCAACGGCCCCGCCACAGTCCATGGATAGAGCTGAAAGAACACAAAAGCAAGAAATATTCTGAAATGTTGAAGGGTACCAATACCGATTCCCAACATTTCGGGAAACTGAACCAAGGGGCAGTACTCAACAGTGCATTAGGCAGAAACACAGAATCAAAAGAAAGCCTCAGGCAAATAGTCTCTGTAAAAAAACAAGTTGTATCAAAGAACTTCTTGACCCGTGAGCAGCAGAAGGTTCTGATGGTACCACAGGTTCAGTTGGATGTTTCTACAGGAATTTATGGAGGAGATACGACAAGCCAAAAAGATTAAAGCATATCTGAGGTGTTGTTTTTTTCTGAGGGTATTTACCATTCATTTGATTTTGAAAAGTGGGCGGGGCTTGATACTTGTTTTTGAACCAGACAAAAAGGAAGCTGGTTCCATTCCGACTTCAACTTCTTTGTTGTGGTCCGAGGTCTACCTACAGTTGAAACCAGATGTTTCCATGTACTGTATGTAAAACAACAATCATTTTTCTCACTGACATTAAATCACACAATCTTTTCTGCTTCATTTCAGAGTTTGACTAAACTCAGAGGAAACTTACTCAGAGTCTTCACTGAATACAGACTTAACTTACACCAGGCTTTATTAAACTCGTGAATAACTTAAAAGTTTCACTTAATTTAGGATTAGTCTAATCAGAGTTTCTTGAAACTCAAGTTAAACTTACTCAGTTTTCACATAGCTTCCTTCTCAGTAGGACTACAGTTGTCATGGTTTATTCTATTTCTGTTTGTACCTGCAGCCTCTTTGTGGGCGGAGCTCTGTGGCGCCGGCAGTGGGCTGCAGGATAGGCTGCTGAGCACCATGGCGGCCATCAGTTCGTCCATGTCCACCTCTGGACGGTTTCTCTGACTGCAGAATCACAATAATGAGGTAAGCATGTTTATCATCAAACAATGAATAATACACAGAGGTGGGAGGAGCCTAACCTTTTGGGAACATTGATGCAGGATGATCTGTCGAAGGCCCGAGAGGCTGGCAGCAAAGACGTAATGTAAGACGGAGGCTGATCGGAGGTGTCAAGCTGAATGAGTACACCTGAAGCCTCTCCTCCTCTATACTGAAATCACAACAGGACATCTGTGATAGGCTGAGACAGCTGTCCGTCATTTCCCATCAGTTTCCTCATTGTCAACAAAAAACATCTTTCTGGGACTTTCTCCTCGTTTCCAAGCAGGCACA
The DNA here is from genome assembly GCA_038048925.1 of Garcialebias charrua. NCBI lineage: Eukaryota > Metazoa > Chordata > Actinopteri > Cyprinodontiformes > Rivulidae > Garcialebias > Garcialebias charrua. Next base: position 96,167 of record JBBPBX010000852.1, read on the forward strand.
TAAAGTACACGTGGGGCGTTTCTGTCCCAGTAGAAACGTTACCTTGTCCTGTTCACTTCAATAAATGTCTGGAAGACCTGACAGAGCTGCTAACATGAAACTAAATATAATACATGTACAGTCATTCCTAAGTACTGAATGGGAATACCAATCAAGGTATTTTTCCCTGATAAGTATCTGAGCAGCTGCCACGCTCTGTAGTAGCCTACTGTGTGTGTATAGTTTTACGTCAACCGTGCTGCAACATGCCTGGCTGTCTGCAGCTGTAGTATGGCGGACAATGCGATGTGAGCTAACATGCTTGTGGCTTCTTCTTTTTTTTTACAAATTTAAAAGAGAACAGTTCAGTATCTACTTGCAATATTTGTATTTCAGGTACCGTATTTCTCGTGGTGGTGCGATAGAGCTACATTCACCCATCCATCAAGCCATGCATCTTGTACTGCAGAACAGTGGTGAGGTCATGGAAGCGACACGTCCAGGAGAGAAACCCAGACATCCCTCTCCCCAGAAACGTTCTCCTGCTCTTCCTGGGGCATCCCAGGGTGTTTGGAGGCCAGAGATGATGCAAAATCATTATGGTGAGGTGTGGGTTTGCTTTGGAGTGGGGTCTTGCATGGAAAACCCCACAAAGAGAGGCATCCATCCTGCTTTCTACCCTGACCCCCCGGATGCTGGAACTCCTCCATTATTTCTAAGGCTGAGCCGAGCCGCCCTAAAAAAGAAGCTCATCTCCACTGTTTGTACTCTGTTTCTTCTTTACCACCACGACAGAACTACTGTGGCCACGCCACAAGCCATCAAGTCATCACTGCTCCTCATGAACAAGGCTCCCAGAAGCTTGACCTCCACTTGTGGCAATAACTCATCTCCAAACTCATCTCCAAACAGGGGGAGCATCCACCCTTTCAGTACCATCAAGTCAGTTAAACACCTAAACCCTTACAAACACTCAGCTGAGTTCACCCAGTTGGTTCTGAATGCAAACACAACTAAGGAACACACAAGAAAACCTTAAAGAGGAGAGAAGTTCTCAAGAAACAGCAATAAGACAACTAAGATTACAGAACATGGGAGTGAATTTATGGCTCTGGAAGACCAACCCATTGGTGTACTGGAGAAAAGTGGTTTTAATTGCCACTTGAACTTGTGGATGAAATGGTACTTTCTACCCTGCTCAACATACTTCAGTTCATTCAATTCAATTCAGTTTATTTATATATTGTCAAGTCACAACAGAAGTCGTCGGTCAGTTCTGAATACTGTAGTATTTTGGCTACATTCGAAAAGCAAAGCTGTCCAGATTTAGACCAGAACCAAATCCCACACATGATGAATGTAAAGCAGCTCTCTTGCGTACAGCTGGAACCCGTTAAAGCTACAACTTCTGGCTGTCAGTTTTCCTCACCCTCCTGAAAATATTCGAGAAGCTTCTCGTTTCCTCCCCCTGCTCTGTACTGGAGCTCTGCTGACCCTCAGCTGGACCTTCACTGTTAAACCCTTTGCTTTCATCGAGGATCAGAGTGATGATGCAGTTAGACAAGACGAGATTAGACTTCAACTAACTTTCTCAAAATTCGACCGCGCTCGGCAACTGCTGCTGAAATGGAAAAGACAAGGACAATAATACAGGTAGTCCCAGACTTACGAGCGCATCGACATACGAGGTTCCGGACTTACGAGCTGACTAACGAACAGTAAAGTTGTACAGAACATACAGAAAATACAGCACTGGTATGTGTTTTTAGATGAAAGTGTGTTAGCTAACAGTTTGTAAACAAGTTTCTGAGCATGTTTATGAACTAGTATGTACGTTTGTGTTGAAAAACAAGTGTTCGTAGTAGCGCTAGCATACATTTTCCAACTTACGACCGAAAATCCGGACTTACGAGCGACACGTGTTTTGGGTTCCGACATACGAGATTTTGTGTTACGAGCACCTCGTAGTAACGGAACTCGCTCGTAAGTCGGGGACTACCTGTATATACATATTTACTCTTCTGGACATGGTGGACTCCTATGAGACGGAAGTATAATCACACAAGAAAAGGGGAATCCTCAGAACTCTGGAAAGTTTCACACATGAAACACTCTGGGATGGTCAAAGTTGTGTTTTACATCAAGATGCTGAAAGAAGACTTGACATGTAACAGAAGTGTTCGCTCACCTTCAGATCCACATGACCTTTCACCCCGTTGATGCCCAGCTGCCCCGCCCCTTTTGCCATGGGGATGCTGGTCTTTCCTGTCTCGCTCACCAGTGACCCAAAAGGCGAGCGTTTCCCCAGACGAGTCTTCGGGATCATTTCTGCAGGAGAAGAAGCTGACATTGACCTCTAACTGAGAACAGATCCACTCAACTCGAACAGAAACGAGAACCAGATCCACTCCTACATCAGACCAGATCCACTCCTACATCAGACCAGATCCACTCCTACATCAGACCAGATCCACTCCTACATCAGACCAGATCCACTCCTACATCAGACCAGATCCACTCCTACATCAGACCAGATCCACTCCTACATCAGACCAGATCCACTCCTACATCAGACCAGATCCACTCCTACATCAGACCAGATCCACTCCTACATCAGACCAGATCCACTCCTACATCAGACCAGATCCACTCCTACATCAGACCAGATCCACTCCTACATCAGACCAGATCCACCCCTACATCAGACCAGATCCACTCCTACATCAGACCAGATCCACTCCTACATCACATTTAGGGTTAATGATCTTCTTTCCTTTTGACTAACTTCTGAACTTTGAAAGCAGGTTTGAATGAACCAGATGAGCATTTCTGTTGTCTGAGCTCAGAAGTTGTTCAACAGATCATTTCTTGGTCTTTCCTGTCCCATCACAAACTGTCTGAAACTGAAATAATCTGAATGTATTGAACTTCCAAAGAGAGGAACATGTCCAAAAAACAAGCTCCACATTTAAAACTTCAGAAATTCATCTAACCAGTGGATTGTTAACACACGAGCTGAACAATATGAAATATAAAAAAAATAAAAAAAAAACACTAGATGTGCTGCAGACACGGTCCCTGTCATGAAAACAAAGAGAACTGTGTTTCTGTCCAAATATAAACCAGTTGAGTTGGAGGCACACACACACACACCTCCTCCACACACACCTCCTGCTGTCTGCCAATCACAGCCCTGCAGCCCTTCACAATAAGAGCCCGCCATGCAGGAAAACCAGCAAGCAGCTTAAAACATGCAGCGGACCATCATCATCATCATCATGCTCTGAGCAACAAACACATTTATTAATGAAAGAGTATTTCCTGGACTCACGCGCACACTGAGCACAACAAACACGCAACAAGCAGCAGCTGCATGCACGTACCTGCACAGTCCACCAACCAAACAAACAAACAAACAAATAAACAAACAGCAGCTCGGAGAGAAGAGTCTGCAGCCGCTGAATGACTCCAACTAACTGACTGTGAGCGTGTGGGGGTGTGTGTGTGAGTGTGTGTGTGCGTGTGTGAGGGGGGTGTGGACAGGGCGGTGTCTCCAACAACACCAGGACTGGATCCAGATTCCAATCGGTTCTGATCCAGGACCAGAAAAACACCACAACGTCAAAAAGTTCTTTATTTGTCTTTCACACCAGATGTGGTGGAACGAAATTGTGTACACAGGGTCCCACCGTGAGAGAGACAAAAACAACTCCAGCCTCTAAATTGGTTGAACAAACTGTGAAATAAATAAGGGGCATAAGATTTCATCTTCTTTCTGCTCCTTTCATTTCATCCTACTTGTATTCTTGTATCTGATGAAACTGTTTTGTATTGTTCTTTTAAAATGAATGAATAAACATCAAATCAAAAAATCAAATCAAATTAACAACAACAACAACAACAACAACAACAGGTTAGATGGAGGCAGCTGCTTCCACAGTTTAGGACCCACAACTGGAAAGACTCCTCACCTCTGTGGACCAGCCTGGACCTGGGGACAGATAAAGGTTCAAGGTTCTTTATTGTCATTCGCATCACATGTGGTACATGAGGTGGAACAAAGTGGTGTACTCAAGGTCCCAGTTACACCCAAAATAGTATAAAGTATGAAAAAAGCAACAGTCTTAAGGATTTAAGAAAGAAATTAAACTGTAACAAAATGACCTATGGTGTATTAAACAGCAGCCTGAACATGAGTCTGTTGTGAGCAGATATGTACAGCAGATTATAGCTGGTGAAGATTCTCAGTCGTCCAGGACATGATAAATCAAAAAAGGCGTTCAATACAGAACAACTGGACTTTATTTGTAGCAACAAGATGTTTCGCTTCTCATCCGGGGAGCTTTATCAATTCAGTGAGGAAAATGTGAAAGCGAGCGAAGTTATACAGGCTGATCCACTGACACGCACCAACATATGTAAATTGGAAGCTAACACACACATACTTGCAAAAGTGGGCAAATGAACGCCAGGGACCGCTAATGCGCTAATCCGCTTACAGCGGACCTAATGTTTTTGTCAGCGTAACAGCGGAGTGACTAACTTTTACAATTCATAAGTGGATTTGTGCTATTTTTATTTAAAATGCAGTACCGCTAATAACTACAGTAATTATCTATCAGTAAAAATGAATAAATGTATTTACAGGCTCTTATGCTGGCTCCGTAGCTGCTTGTTTTACCTTTTTCCCCCTCACCGTAAAGAGCAGAGAGGAGGGAGGGTTGGAGGGGGAGGGAGCAGAGGGGAGAACAGACGCGGATCTACCATGTAGGCAAATGATGCCGTTGCTTGGGGCCCCAAATCAGCAAGGGCCCCGGCCCCGCCCTGGCCAGTCACCTACATCCCTAACATTGCTCATGCTTGTTAATGTACATTTAACATAAAAATAATTATAGCTACAATGAAAACGATAATTAAAAACGCAATACAAAAACCGGTCGATTTCTGTATCCCCCTACTAAAAATGGACTATTCCATCTTGACATCTTCCGGGTCAGAGGTGAACTCGGGTGCTAACGTTTATGGCTAGCTGTTTGCGCTCGGTTTCTTCATAAATCCGCAGAGAACCCCGCTGTTTCAAGCCAAATTAACGCGGCCGGAGGATTGTATTGTGTGTTTTGTGTCCACCACTCGACGGTGAGTCGTTTGTTTTATTTATTTGGGTTCCTTTTATGTAGAAATGCGGTGGCGACGCCCGTGTATTTGAGATTTAAAAGTGGTCTTAGGGATTAAAAGATCATTCTCATTTTGTTAATTTCGTGGCCGAATAGAATATATGTACGTAAAGTATTAAATAAATCCTTTGATTTTTGTAATTTCATCCTTTTAGGATCATTTTAGTTACTTTTCATTAAATCTGTTGACTGCCTATAGAATTTTGGAATTGGTTTAATTTATTTTTCGGTTGCGCAACAAAAAAGAAATTACTATTTGTTTTTTGAAACAATATTGAAGTAAATTAAGCTTAATTGACTCTTATATGAATTAAACTTGGATACAACTTGGAAGTGCACTTTAAAACTTGATCTCTAACTTTAATTTTACCTGTACTGTTGATGTGGTCTTTGAATTGAAGTTATAATAATAATAATGTAATAAACTTTATTTGTATAGCACCTTCCTGCAATGCCTTGCATTGACCAAGGTGCTTAACAGATATAGGATAATCTAAAAAAATAAATACAAAGTATGTGCATGTGTAATGAAGAATATAATTTGTACGTGCAGCTGTTAATACATGTAAAGTTTTTTTTTAATGTTTGTTGCTCTTTTTGCCAACTGTGATGTTTCTTCTGTCCAGGACTGTAAATATCCAGGTGGGTCAGGAGGAGTTAATGGGAAGCTGCTGCTGTGACGTAAGAGGTAGGATAAAGGTGTATAACAGTTCATGCACCGCTAGTTGGCAGTCTAGTGCAAATATTGCATAACTTGTTGGCTAGCAATTGTTGAATTTAATTAGCGGTTTATAATTAGCTTCCCCTAATTTTCATAAGACATTAGTGCCCACAGACATTTACACCTCCAGATGCAGGAAAAGAGCCACCTGCATCATGAAAGACCTCACTCATCCAGCACACTCACTCTTTGCCCCACTCCCCTCAGGACGGAGGTTGAGGAGCATCAAGTGTAGAACCACTAGACTGAGGAACAGCTTCTACCCTGAGGCTGTTAGACTCATGAATAAATAAAAATAAAATAAAAAATAAACACTGCAAAATATCACATCATACTGATGCTGATCTGTTTTCTTGTTGCTGTATTCATCTGTGTTCATCTGTGACCATCTGCTCATACAAACTCATGTTCGTGCTGCTGTGTATTACTAGTTGATGCTTTTCTTAGTTAGCTGTGTATTACTAGTTGATGCTTTTCTTAGTTAGTTCTAGATGTTATTACTGTTTTTCTCTTTCATTTGTTGTTGGATGTAACTGGGACCTCGTGTACATAANGATTATTTTACAGAACACAGCAGACTGGCTCATTTAGCTCAAGAAAAGTGGGGGCAGACTGTGAGATACTTCTTTGTTGAACAAGACAAAAACAAAGGAAAAGCTGTCTTTTTTTAAGGCGCTGGTTCGTTTTACCTGCAGGAGGTCTTGTTGTTCCCGAAATGCCTCATAGCTAATTGTGCTCAGGGAGAGCTGGCCAATGAGAGCCTGAGTGTCCTCTAGCCAAGGAGAAATTTCAGCTAGACATTCAGAGAACTGGCCAAGAAGTGACTGGGCATGCTCAAGCTGCAGGACTACATGGGCATTGGTGGCTGAGGTGGCGTTGCACTGTTCCTGTAAGGCCTCTACTGGAGTCTGAATAGAAATGTGACCACACATCTGAACATTTAATCTTATCACACTCAAAAGGAAAAAAAAAAAGAAAAAAAGTCATGAAATAAGTTGCAAATGTACCGGTACCTGAAGATCCCCAACGTCTCCCTCATCACTGCATTTTTGTTAATTTTGTGGCCGAATAGAATATATGTACGTAAAGTATTAAATAAATCCTTTGATTTTTGTAATTTCATCCTTTTAGGATCATTTTAGTTACTTTTCATTAAATCTGTTGACTGCCTATAGAATTTTGGAATTGGTTTAATTTATTTTTCGGTTGCGCAACAAAAAAGAAATTACTATTTGTTTTTTGAAACAATATTGAAGTAAATTAAGCTTAATTGACTCTTATATGAATTAAACTTGGATACAACTTGGAAGTGCACTTTAAAACTTGATCTCTAACTTTAATTTTACCTGTACTGTTGATGTGGTCTTTGAATTGAAGTTATAATAATAATAATGTAATAAACTTTATTTGTATAGCACCTTCCTGCAATGCCTTGCATTGACCAAGGTGCTTAACAGATATAGGATAATCTAAAAAAATAAATACAAAGTATGTGCATGTGTAATGAAGAATATAATTTGTACGTGCAGCTGTTAATACATGTAAAGTTTTTTTTAAATGTTTGTTGCTCTTTTTGCCAACTGTGATGTTTCTTCTGTCCAGGACTGTAAATATCCAGGTGGGTCAGGAGGAGTTAATGGGAAGCTGCTGCTGTGACGTAAGAGGTAGGATAAAGGTGTATAACAGTTCATGCACCGCTAGTTGGCAGTCTAGTGCAAATATTGCATAACTTGTTGGCTAGCAATTGTTGAATTTAATTAGCGGTTTATAATTAGCTTCCCCTAATTTTCATAAGACATTAGTGCCCACAGACATTTACACCTCCAGATGCAGGAAAAGAGCCACCTGCATCATGAAAGACCTCACTCATCCAGCACACTCACTCTTTGCCCCACTCCCCTCAGGACGGAGGTTGAGGAGCATCAAGTGTAGAACCACTAGACTGAGGAACAGCTTCTACCCTGAGGCTGTTAGACTCATGAATAAATAAAAATAAAATAAAAAATAAACACTGCAAAATATCACATCATACTGATGCTGATCTGTTTTCTTGTTGCTGTATTCATCTGTGTTCATCTGTGACCATCTGCTCATACAAACTCATGTTCGTGCTGCTGTGTATTACTAGTTGATGCTTTTCTTAGTTAGCTGTGTATTACTAGTTGATGCTTTTCTTAGTTAGTTCTAGATGTTATTACTGTTTTTCTCTTTCATTTGTTGTTGGATGTAACTGGGACCTCGTGTACATAATCTCGTTTTCATCTCATGTACCACATGCGGTGCAAATGACAATAAAGACTCTCTGACTCTGACTCTGACTCTGAATCTTTTGAAATTGCGGACCTAAATAAATAAATTAATGTAGTGCTTTAGAAATAGCGGAACTAATTTTTGGATTAGCGCTGCCAAGCACTGTATACTTGGGATAACACGTGCCTGTGACCCATTCAAAGTTCAGGGTGTGAAAGCAGACCTTACAGGAAACACACACACACATCCTACTGTATGTAAATTGACAAATCACACCTCACACATTGATAGCAGGGACCTGTCAAAGTCTTGTTAGTCTAATTCACAAACGAAGCTCCTCTGTTCTCATCAGGTGAGAAACTTCTGGGAATCAGCTGCAGGGCCGCACCATAAGTTTTAGAAAGTTGAAATCTTAGACCTCCTCCTCTGTTTAACGATGGTTTCTCTCGTTTTACATAAACTGCTTCCTTCACACCCCTCTCAAACCACCTGTGTTCTCTGTCCAAAATGTGCACATTCTGGTCCTCAAAAGAGTGACCCTTGTCCGTGAGGTGGAGGTGAACAGCTGAGTTTTGTCCAGAGGAGGTGGCTCTCCTGTGTTGGGACATTCGTCTGTGGATGGGCTGTTTAGTTTCTCCAATGTAGAGGTCTGGACAGTCCTCGCTGCACTGGACCATATACACTACACCACTTTGTTTGTGTGTGGGTGTCTTCTGTTACAAATAAAGTCCAGTTGTTCTGTATTGAACGCCTTTTTTGATTCAGCAGATTATAGGTAAGAAATCAGCAGCATGGATAAAGTGATAAATCTCCAGTGTCTGAGTGTCATCACAGTGATTATTCTTATTTATTCATGAGTCCAACAGCCTCAGGGTAGAAGCTGCTCCTCAGTCTAGTGGTTCTACACTTAATGGTCCTCAACCTCCTGCCTGAGGGGAGTGGGTCAAAAAGTGTATGTGCTGGGTGAGTGGGGTCTTTCATGATGCAGGTGGCTTTCTTCCTGCATCTGGAGGTGTAAATGTCTGTGATGGTGGGGAGACTGACTCCAACATCTTCTGTGCAGCCTTCACCACTCTCTGCAGAGCTTTTCTTTCTGCAACTGTGCAGCCTCCATGCCACACGTTGATGCTGGAGCACAGGATGCTCTCCACTGCACACCTGTAGAAGGAGGTGAGAACTGGGCTGCTCAGACCAGCTCGTCTCAGCCGTCTGAGGAAGTAGAGTCTCTGATGACCTTTCTTGATCAGGCTGGTGGTGTTGTTGCTCCAGCTGAGGTTATCATTCATGTGTACACCCAAGTATTTGTAGCTGGAGACCACCTCCACTGCAGACCCACCTATGTTCAGGGGGGTTGCTCCTTCTTGTTTAACTCTGCCTTAACATTTATCACTGGCCTAAAACTGTACATCATCACTCCATTTATCTTCTAGCACCATTTGTCACTGCCATTTATTGTGAATATTATTGTGAATATTGTGCTGTACAGTACTGCATTGTGTTTATTGGTTGGTGTGTTCATGTGTTTTTATTCTATTTTTACGTCTTTTTATTGCACCTCTATGCCAAAGCAAGTTCCTAGTCAGTGAATTTTATTCTTTGACAATGGCAATAATAAACCGATTCTGATTCTTAAATTAACAGTCATCTCCCTCACATTGATGTGAAGGTTATTCTCTTTGCACCAGCTCTCCAG
>JBBPBX010000853.1:5932-21587 GCA_038048925.1 Garcialebias charrua
GCTCAAACCAAGCTAGCGACAGCGCGGCTAATGTGGAAGCTACGAGCACCGAAGCGAGCACGGACTCAGAAGGAATACTCAAGGCTATCGGTGAATTGAAGACCGTTCTGAAGGGGGACAACGAAAAACTACAACATAACTTCGACCAACTGGGACATGAAATCAACGGTAAGCTGGACAATATTTCCACAGAGTTCAGGGCCTAGCAGTACGGGTTGACAAGGCGGAGACCCGCATCAACAAAGTGGAGAACTGGGCTAAAGAAGCGACCGAGGCGCTGTGCCTCTGCCTCAACAACAGAGGAAAACGCAGCTTAAAGTGCTTGATTTAGAGTCCCGCTCCAGAAGAAGCAACCTGCGTGTCTTTGGGGTGCCAGAGGGGCAGGAGGGGGACTCGGCTACACAGTATATTGAGACACTCCTGAGAAGCCAGCTACAGCTACCAGAGGACTTTGATTTAAAAATACAACGTGCTCACCGCACTCTGACAAATAAACCCCCACCCAATTCACCACCGAGGGCTTTCATCGTCAACTTTCTGGAATTTTCCACAAAAGAAAAGATTTTAAGAGAAGTGTGGAAAAAAGGCAAACTCCAGGTGGGCGCTTCAAATATTTACTTTGACCATGATTATGCACCTGAGATAGTGAAAAAGCGCAAAGAATATATCGCTATCAAGAAAGTGCTCAAAGCAAAAGGCATTCGCTTCCAAACACCGTTTACCAACATGAGGATCCACTGGGAATCGGGAGCGCGCACATATTCCAGCGCTCGGGAAGTCTACAACAAGATGAAGAAACGTGGAATCCAGGTGGAGGAACCGGCTGCAGCTGATGTCAACACTGGAGCGGAGGCGCGTCTCCGGGAGCTGCTGGACTGGCAACCAGTGAGTAACAAGAGTGCAGGAGTGGCGCAGAGAGCGAGGAGCAAGCTGCAGGATTTCCAAAGGAGCATGTTGAGTGAGAGTTGGACTCCGCCAAGGTTGCCCTTTGTCACCAATTCTGTTCATAACTTTTATGGACAGAATTTCTAGGCGCAGCCAAGGTGTTGAGAGGATCCGTTTTGGTGACCTTAGAATCGCTTCTCTGTTTTTTGCAGATGATGTGGTCCTATTGGCTTCATCAGATCGTGATCTACAGCTTTCACTGGAGCGGTTTGCAGCCGAGTGTGATGCGGCCGGGATGAGGATCAGTTCCTCCAAATCCGAGGCCATGGTCTTGAGCCGGAAAAGGGTAGCATGCCCTCTCCGGGTCGGGGAGGAGGTCCTGCCCCAAGTGGAGGAGTTTAAGTATCTCGGGTCTTTTTTTTTTTCATTCAACCTTTATTTAGTCAGGTAAATCTTTTGAACCTCATGGGCTCATTTACGAAAGCGACCTGCTAAAACTAAAGAACAATGAACAGCAGTGATAGAATTTCATTAAACAATAAACAAACAAACAATAAACAATAGAAAACAAAAGAGAGAAAAAAAAAAAGTTTTTTTTTTTTAACAAAGTATCAAAAAACTAGCAAAACATTATAAGGTAGACGTATAAAATCAAAGACAGGAACAAATCTGCATTGGTTTTTGCCAGGATTCCAACAGATTCTGAAAACCATTTAGAGAAGTCAAGGTCGAGAGCTTCAGATCTTTTTGTAAGATATTCCATGAAGCAGGAGCAGAATAGGAGAAGGCCCTTTTTCCAAGTTCAGTCCTCACTGACGGAACACTGCAGGTAATCATGTCCTGAGAGCGCACGCTGTAGCTGCACTCACGCAAAGACATGTAGGAGGAGATGTATGAGGGCAGCAGACCAAGAAGTGATTTAAAGATGAAAATGTACCAGTGGAAGAGTCTGCGTGAGGTTAATGATGTCCAGTTAACCACTGGGTGCAGTGGTGGGTACGATAATAACAACCAGTTATGAATCTTGTTCTTCTTGTCTTGTCTAATCTTGTCTTGTTCACTAATAAGGTAAAACTGGAGAATGAGATCGATAGACGGATAGGTGCAGCGTACGCAGTGAAGCGGGCGCTGTACCGGTCTGTCGTGGTGAAGAGAGAGCTGAGTCAAAAGGCAAAGCTCTCAATTTACCGATCGATCTACGTTCCCACCCTCATCTATGGTCATGAGCTTTGGGTTATGACCGAAAGAACAAGATCTCGGATACAAGCGGCTGAAATGAGTTTTCTCCGCAGGGTGTCTGGACTCTCCCTTAGAGATAGGGTGAGAAGCTCAGTCATCCGGGAGGGACTCGGAGTAGAGCCGCTGCTTCTCCACATCGAGAGGAGCCAGTTGAGGTGGCTCGGGCATCTGGTTAGGATGCCTCCTGGACGCCTCCCTGGTGAGGTGTTCCGGGCATGTCCCACCGGGAGGAGACCCAGAGGAAGACCCAGGACACGCTGGAGGGACTATGTTTCTCGGCTGGCCTGGGAACGCCTTGGGATTCCCCCAGAGGAGCTGCTCCAAGTGGCTGGGGAGAGGGAAGTCTGGGCCTCCCTACTTAGGCTGCTACCCCCGCGACCCGACCCCAGGATAAGCGGACAAAAATAGATGGATGGATGGATGGACATATGTCTAAACAAGAACATGATATGTTCAAATCATTTGGTTACTCGAACACATTTTATAGTTCTTGTAGAAATAGTAGAAAGAGGGGGGTTCTCACCCTAATTTCTAACTCACTGAACTTTGAACTGATATCTGAGAAGGGTGACAAAGGTTTGTTATTATAAAGGGAAGGATTGATAATGTAATTGTTACGATTGTTAATTATGTACCACCAGAGAGTGACAGAACCTTCTTAAAAACGCTCTTTGACACCATTATCTCTTTTAGTGAAGGAGTTCTTATTAGTGCCGGTGACTGGAACACAATCCCTAATTATACTCTAGATACAACAAGCAATAAAAAGCAAAAAACTGGTAGGTCAAAAGATCTAAATATTCTGATCAGGGAGATGGGAATGTTTGATGTCTGGAGGGACCTCCATATAAAGGAAAGAGAATACACTCACTACTCCTCTACACACAAAGTTCACTCTAGGATCGACCTGTTCCTGATGAACACCATAGATAGATCTAAAGTGAAGGAATGCTTAATTGGAACGTCTGATATCTCTGACCATAATGTTATTTATCTATCCATCAGCCTATCCAATAGACCTAAAACAACAATATGGCGCCTAAATGTAGGTATCCTTAATAATGAAACCACAACAAAGGAGATTAGAAATGAAATAAAGGAATGTATAAAAGATAATAACGATGGGCAAGTAAACCCCACCATGGTCTGGGACACGGTCAAGGCAGTAATGAGAGGGAGACTAATTTCAAGAACAGCCTATCTTAAAAAGATAAAAATACGAGGAACTGCAAAACACATTGAGGAAATTAGAACTAAAACAACAAACGTCTAACAATAGAGAAGTATCAAAACAAATAGCGAAAACTAAAAACAATATAAACGATATGGTACTTGAGGAACTTGAGAATAAATTACGTTTCTCCAAACAAACATTTTACGAATCAGGTCCAAAAGCTACACGGATTTTAGCTAGACAACTTCGCAAACATCAATTGAAACATTCAATTACCAAAATTAGAGACTCAACTGGTAACTTAACCTACGACGAGGACAAAATACATAAGACCTTTGAAAATTACTTTGAAAAACTATATTCTGCCCCAGAACCAGCTAATATAAATGCTATTGATAATTTCCTGACAGCTCTGGACCTCCCTTCACTCGGATTAAGCCAAAACAAAGTTCTAACTGCTCCCATTACACAGAAAGAACTGGATGCAACAATTGGACATTTGAAAAGTAATAAAAGTCCTGGTTGTGACGGTTACCCAAATGAATGGTACAAAGTGTTCAGAAAGGAGCTTTCCCCTGCCCTACTCGACTTTGAGTAGGGCAGAGATTCCACCATCTTGGAGAGAGGCTGTAGTATCTGTTCTCCCTAAAGAGGGGAAAAATGCTGAACACTGTGAATCATATTGCCCAATCTCAATTTTGAATGTAGATTATAAAATTTTTACATCAATAATTTCTAGGAGAATGGAGCACTACCTACCAGATTTAATACATGAAGATCAGATGGGATTCATCAAAGGCCGACAAACTCAAGACAGCATAAGACGAACATTACATATAATAACTCAAGCCAAAAACAGGATCTCAACGTTGCACTAGTTAGCCTAGATGCAGAAAAAGCTTTTGACCGGGTCAATTGGACCTTTCTATACAAGGTACTAGAACGTATGGGCTTTAATAATCAGTTTGTTAACTGCATACAATCACTATATGATAAACCACGGGCCAGAATAAAAATTAACGGGCATCTAACGAATAGCTTCCAACTACACAGAGGAACCCGCCAGGGATGCTGTCTAAGTCCAGCACTCTTTGCAATTTTCATTGAACCCTTGGCACAGGCCATTAGAGATAACAATGAGATTGAAGTAAACATGAGGGAGACCATATATTGTGTCTTTAAACACATATAGTGCCACCCAGATGTAACTAAAGGATTTTAACAGGGGTCAGTATTAAGCTGACCTCTTTATCCTTAATTTACTTATTCAGATTGAATAGTAATTTCACGGATTCTTTTCTTTTTCAGTTTACCCAATATTTCTGTGATCTTTATGATGGATAAATAAACAGAGCTATAGAGTGACAATGGACACGTTAACTTAGCTTGATATGTCAAAGAGACACTATCATTTATTTAAAATGAATCAACTAAATTAACACCATTACACTTGATTGACAGGATTTCACTTTCTTGTAATTTAAAACGTCAGCACACTTAAATTCAACACAACAGACTTCAATACTGGATGTTAACATATTTAGTCTGTGGCTCTTTAACTTAAAATAGTTTCCAGCTTAGATTGAGAGGGAAAAGAGGAGGAAAGATTTAAGAAGAATTGGGAGGTTAAGAGAGGAAGTTTATCTTGCATTTATGAAACCAGATGACACTCTTCCGTACGCGTCCAGCTAAGATATCATCACACCTCCAGCAAGCAAACAGCGGCTCCTTTACCTTAAGACGTCCGCCTTGGTTCTGGTAAAGAGCTGTGATCAGCTTTAGACTGACGAGTCGTCGGTCCCGCAAGTCCAAGCTGGACTCCACACGTGTTTACCTTGTCGGTGTCGGTGATACTCGCTTTCGTCGGCAGAAGCCGTGACAGTCGTGGCTTTTTGGCTCAAGATAATTTATTCCAGGAAGGAATAACAAAGTTTGAGCTTACGCTCATTCGAAGTGGACTCATAACAGCAAGTTATCAGTCCCAGCTGGATGACGAAGGTCGTTAGCTCTTGACCAAACGTACCCCAGCTCTTTGGGAAAGGTTCACATCTCTTTGAAGTTCCCCCAAACTCTGAAGCGTTTCCGCAAAAGTTAGAACTTAAAAGAGAATTAGAGAGGAGAGAAACTTGTCTCTTTTTCATTGGTCCACTTGTTATCACTATTCAAGGTGAAATTCAGCGCAGAGAAGGAAATTGTTTAGGAAAAGTATCTGAGTGAGAGACTTTCAGACGCTAGATGAGAGTTTTAGCTGAAACTCGACAAAAACAATTTCAGTGTAAGTCAGTTTGACATTTTAGCTGAACTTTGACACCTTTTCACTTGCAGAAATGACACATTGATGTTTCACATTTAAAGAATAACAGCATATAACATATATCATGAAAATGACAAAAGTTATTCTTTTGATTACATTAGAATAAAATCAAAGATAGAAATAGTCTCTTTTGATGACTATATTCTCAGATTACAACTAATGGAATGATTTTGTGGTAAATGTCTTGCTTTACTGAGAGGTCAGTAAAGGTCATCACTGGACAGTTCAAAAACCTTAGTTTGACCCTGGGTAGGTCCACTACAAGATAAAGGGTGTTAGTTTTGCAAATACTGAACACAAAGTTGGCCTTTTCGCAGATGATGTCACCGCATACCTCCAAAACCCAGATATAACGCTCCACAAATTCATGTCAGCTCTAGTTGAATTTGGTCAACTGACAGGCTACAGTCTAAACATCACAAAAACACAAGTTTTGACAATTAATTACTCACCCAATAAATTTATAAGAAAGACATACAGACTTAAGTGGGATGCCAAAAAACTAAAATATCTAGGAGTCTTTATTCCTCAAGATTTGGACAAACTATTCAGTTTAAACTTTGGTAAACTTACTGAAACCATACAAAAAGATCTGACAGTCTGGGCAAGGTTAATACTGGATTTTACAGCTAGAATGGAAATAGTAAAGATGAATTTGCTCCCTCGTTTTTTATACCTTTTTTTATCTTTGCCTATTAGGATACCAAACGCACAGTTTCAGGCCTGGGATAGGCTGATCTCAAGATTTATTTGGTCCGGGACCAGACCAAGGATAAAGTTTAAAACACTCCAAATTAATAGAGACCAGGGGGGTCTGGCACTTCCAAATTTGAAACAATACTACTACGCATCCCAAATAAGAGGTATGGTTTGCTGGTGCTCCCCAGAAATGGAGACTGGGTGGAAACAGATTGAACTTAGCCAGGGCAGGGTACAACCCCAAACACGTCTGGGAGGCAAAATAGTTTCAGACGAAAATGGGAATCGTATAGTTGAAGACGCATTGTTAATCTGGAAAGAAGTAGTTGGCAAATACAAATTGACAGATGTCACTGGTCTCCTGATGTGGCCTTCTTGCAACCCTGACTTCCGACCAGGAGAGTTAGACTCTTCCTTTTTGGGATGGAAAGATAGAGGACTGACAACATTATGCCAGTTTGTAGATGGTAACACCTTTAAAACATTTGAACAACTGAAAAGGGAATATAACCTTGAGAACAGAGATTTATTTAAATATTTTCAAATAATAATAATAATAATAATAATAATAATGAATTCAATTTATAACGCACTTTTCATTAATGAAAATCTCAAAGTGCTACACGGTGCAACAGAAATTAAATGTCAATAAAACAAGTAATAGAACAAGTAAAATCAATAACAGTATCAACTAAGATCAAAAGTAGAATCATGAGGAGGCAGAGTATGCTCGGTTGAAAAGAAAGGTCTTCAAGCCGCTCTTAAAGTCAACCACAGACTGTGGGACCCTCAGACAGTCAGGAAGAGAGTTCCACAGGCGGGGGGCAGCCACACTGAAAGCCCGGTCTCCCATGGTCCTTAATTTGGTTCTCGGAATGTGAAGGAGATTACTGTTCTGTGACCGCAGCGACCGGGTGGATGAGTGTGGAATAAGAATATCCTTCAGATAATCTGGTGAAGTTCCATGTAAGCATTGATGTGTAATGAGAGCAGTTTTGTACTGAATTCTGTAGGCGACAGGAAGCCAATGAAGGTTATGAAGAATGGGCGTAATATGTTCAAATTTACGAACTCGCAACAAGATCCTTGCTGCACTGTTTTGAATATATTGAAGTTTCTGAAGGTTTTTGCCAGGGATTCCAATAAACAGGGAGTTGCAGTAGTCGAGCCTGGAGGAGACAAAAGCATGGACGAGCTTCTCAGCATCGGAAAAAGTTAGGGATGGGCGAAGTCTGGAGATGTTTCGAAGATGGAAGAAGCAAGTTTTAAACAGAAGCTTAATGTGATTTTCAAATGTAAGATTAGAGTCCATTTTAATAAGACATTACTACGATAACAAAATAAAAAAGGGGTCCCTCCAGAAGGTAATACTATTGTGCAAATCTTTACAAACGCTCATACTCACCTCCCAAGTAAAACTGTTTCCAAACTATATAAAGGGCTGCAGAAACATAATGGAAATAATACCTTGTACATTAAGTCAAAATGGGAAAAGGAACTGGGAGTAAAAATTACAGAGGAGGATTGGCTTTTAATGTGTGAAACACAACAGACAACTACCAGTTCCAAAAGATGGAAACAATTCGGGTGGAAGTGCTTAACTAGGTTCTTCATCACACCTCAAATTACCAGCAGATATAGAGGAGAAGAACAGCAATGTTGGAGATTATGTGGTCATAAAAATGTCAATCACACTCATATATTTTGGTCCTGCCCAAAGCTGGCATCTTATTGGGATGGAGTCTGTCAAACCATCGGGAGTATTTTGGGATATGTCATCCCAAAGGACCCCAGAACTTTCCTGCTGGGACAGATGACTGGAGAAGTGCTTCAAAAAAAAGATGAATACCTATTCAAGATCCTATCAATAGCAAGCAAAAAAGCTATTACTCGGAACTGGCTAAAGAAACCTCCCCCCAAACTGGACAATTGGCGGGAAGTCATAGAGGAAATTCACTCGATGGAAAAACTGACACATCTTCTACAAATTAAAGGACACTCTTACAACAAACGCTGGTCTAAATGGCTGGCCTACAAGATCAAGGAAACCTAACTGTGTACAACATCTTGTATTATTGACATTCTTTTTTTTAACCAAGTATCAGTGCCCCTAGCTTAGTGCGTTATTTGTGTTATTGTAAAAATGTAAAAAGTTAAATAAAGAGTTAAAAAAATTACATTTTAATCAGTGAATTACAATTTTACAATAGTAGTCAGGCTACAAGCACAATCAACTCTGTTATCCAGGTACTCAGTTGCTAATAAAAAAATAGAACAATTATACAATGTGCAGAAATGAAGACTTCATCTCAGATCCAAGATAAACTGGAACAGATACTGCTGGCATGGTGGACAAGGTGGAGCATTCTCATGCACAGAACATCAGAAATAGCTTTATAATAAGTGTTACTTTTTTACGTGTGTAACATTATAAAACACTGTTGACATGGCTATATTGATCATTGTATTGCATAGACATTTTTTCTAACAACTGTGTTTACAGTCTCGTTTCACTGTAATGATAAATGTATCTGCCTCGTCTAAAATGCTTTAATAAAACACATAGTCAGTGAAATAATCAATAATCAGTTAAGTAATCAGTTTGTTACTGTTCAATAATTACCAAAGACACTGGACAAAGTAAGAAAAGTCGAATTTTGTGTTCTGTTGCGCCACGAGAATCCTGCCAGGTCTGGGTGGACAGATCGGCATCTGTGGCCAGTCTCTTCAGATCTGCTGTGGGAGATCCTTCATGCTTGTGGGAGATCCTTCCTGCTTGTGGGAGATCCTTCATGCTTGTGGGAGATCCTTCTGCTTGTGGGAGATGCTTGTGGGAGATCCTTCCTGCTTGTGGGAGATCCTTCCTGCTTGTGGGAGATCCTTCCTGCTTGTGGGAGATCCTTCATGCTTGTGGGAGATCCTTCCTGCTTGTGGGAGATCCTTCCTGCTTGTGGGAGATCCTTCCTGCTTGTGGGAGATCCTTCCTGCTTGTGGGAGATCCTTCATGCTTGTGGGAGATCCTTCCTGCTTGTGGGAGATCCTTCCTGCTTGTGGGAGATCCTTCCTGCTTGTGGGAGATCCTTCCTGCTTGTGGGAGATCCTTCCTGCTTGTGGGAGATCCTTCCTGCTTGTGGGAGATCCTTCATGCTTGTGGGAGATCCTTCCTGCTTGTGGGAGATCCTTCATGCTTGTGGGAGATCCTTCCTGCTTGTGGGAGATCCTTCCTGCTTGTGGGAGATCCTTCCTGCTTGTGGGAGATCCTTCCTGCTTGTGGGAGATCCTTCCTGCTTGTGGGAGATCCTTCCTGCTTGTGGGAGATCCTTCCTGCTTGTGGGAGATCCTTCCTGCTTGTGGGAGATCCTTCCTGCTTGTGGGAGATCCTTCATGCTTGTGGGAGATCCTTCCTGCTTGTGGGAGATCCTTCCTGCTTGTGGGAGATCCTTCCTGCTTGTGGGAGATCCTTCCTGCTTGTGGGAGATCCTTCCTGCTTGTGGGAGATCCTTCCTGCTTGTGGGAGATCCTTCCTGCTTGTGGGAGATCCTTCCTGCTTGTGGGAGATCCTTCCTGCTTGTGGGAGATCCTTCCTGCTTGTGGGAGATCCTTCCTGCTTGTGGGAGATCCTTCCTGCTTGTGGGAGATCCTTCCTGCTTGTGGGAGATCCTTCCTTGTGGGAGATCCTTCCTGCTTGTGGGAGATCCTTCATGCTTGTGGGAGATCCTTCCTGCTTGTGGGA
Source organism: Garcialebias charrua (assembly GCA_038048925.1). NCBI lineage: Eukaryota > Metazoa > Chordata > Actinopteri > Cyprinodontiformes > Rivulidae > Garcialebias > Garcialebias charrua. The sequence goes on from JBBPBX010000853.1 coordinate 15,977, forward strand.
GATCCTTCCTGCTTGTGGGAGATCCTTCATGCTTGTGGGAGATCCTTCTGCTTGTGGGAGATCCTTCATGCTTGTGGGAGATCCTTCCTGCTTGTGGGAGATCCTTCCTGCTTGTGGGAGATCCTTCCTGCTTGTGGGAGATCCTTCATGCTTGTGGGAGATCCTTCCTGCTTGTGGGAGATCCTTCCTGCTTGTGGGAGATCCTTCCTGCTTGTGGGAGATCCTTCCTGCTTGTGGGAGATCCTTCCTGCTTGTGGGAGATCCTTCCTGCTTGTGGGAGATCCTTCCTGCTTGTGGGAGATCCTTCCTGCTTGTGGGAGATCCTTCCTGCTTGTGGGAGATCCTTCCTGCTTGTGGGAGATCCTTCCTGCTTGTGGGAGATCCTTCCTGCTTGTGGGAGATCCTTCCTGCTTGTGGGAGATCCTTCCTGCTTGTGGGAGATCCTTCCTGCTTGTGGGAGATCCTTCCTGCTTGTGGGAGATCCTTCCTGCTTGTGGGAGATCCTTCCTGCTTGTGGGAGATCCTTCCTGCTTGTGGGAGATCCTTCCTGCTTGTGGGAGATCCTTCCTGCTTGTGGGAGATCCTTCCTGCTTGTGGGAGATCCTTCATGCTTGTGGGAGATCCTTCCTGCTTGTGGGAGATCCTTCCTGCTTGTGGGAGATCCTTCCTGCTTGTGGGAGATCCTTCCTGCTTGTGGGAGATCCTTCCTGCTTGTGGGAGATCCTTCCTGCTTGTGGGAGATCCTTCCTGCTTGTGGGAGATCCTTCCTGCTTGTGGGAGATCCTTCCTGCTTGTGGGAGATCCTTCCTGCTTGTGGGAGATCCTTCATGCTTGTGGGAGATCCTTCCTGCTTGTGGGAGATCCTTCCTGCTTGTGGGAGATCCTTCCTGCTTGTGGGAGATCCTTCCTGCTTGTGGGAGATCCTTCCTGCTTGTGGGAGATCCTTCCTGCTTGTGGGAGATCCTTCCTGCTTGTGGGAGATCCTTCCTGCTTGTGGGAGATCCTTCCTGCTTGTGGGAGATCCTTCTGCTGCTTGTGGGAGATCCTTCCTGCTTGTGGGAGATCCTTCATGCTTGTGGGAGATCCTTCCTGCTTGTGGGAGATCCTTCATGCTTGTGGGAGATCCTTCCTGCTGTGGGAGATCCTTCCTGCTTGTGGGAGATCCTTCATGCTTGTGGGAGATCCTTCCTGCTTGTGGGAGATCCTTCCTGCTTGTGGGAGATCCTTCCTGCTTGTGGGAGATCCTTCATGCTTGTGGGAGATCCTTCCTGCTTGTGGGAGATCCTTCTGCTTGTGGGAGATCCTTCCTGCTGTGGGAGATCCTTCCTGCTTGTGGGAGATCCTTCCTGCTTGTGGGAGATCCTTCATGCTTGTGGGAGATCCTTCCTGCTGTGGGAGATCCTTCCTGCTTGTGGGAGATCCTTCCTGCTTGTGGGAGATCCTTCATGCTTGTGGGAGATCCTTCCTGCTTGTGGGAGATCCTTCATGCTTGTGGGAGATCCTTCCTGCTTGTGGGAGATCCTTCCTGCTTGTGGGAGATCCTTCCTGCTTGTGGGAGATCCTTCCTGCTTGTGGGAGATCCTTCCTGCTTGTGGGAGATCCTTCCTGCTTGTGGGAGATCCTTCATGCTTGTGGGAGATCCTTCCTGCTTGTGGGAGATCCTTCCTGCTTGTGGGAGATCCTTCCTGCTTGTGGGAGATCCTTCCTGCTTGTGGGAGATCCTTCCTGCTTGTGGGAGATCCTTCCTGCTTGTGGGAGATCCTTCCTGCTTGTGGGAGATCCTTCCTGCTTGTGGGAGATCCTTCCTGCTTGTGGGAGATCCTTCATGCTTGTGGGAGATCCTTCCTGCTTGTGGGAGATCCTTCCTGCTTGTGGGAGATCCTTCCTGCTTGTGGGAGATCCTTCCTGCTTGTGGGAGATCCTTCCTGCTTGTGGGAGATCCTTCCTGCTTGTGGGAGATCCTTCCTGCTTGTGGGAGATCCTTCCTGCTTGTGGGAGATCCTTCATGCTTGTGGGAGATCCTTCCTGCTTGTGGGAGATCCTTCCTGCTTGTGGGAGATCCTTCCTGCTTGTGGGAGATCCTTCCTGCTTGTGGGAGATCCTTCATGCTTGTGGGAGATCCTTCCTGCTTGTGGGAGATCCTTCATGCTTGTGGGAGATCCTTCCTGCTTGTGGGAGATCCTTCCTGCTTGTGGGAGATCCTTCATGCTTGTGGGAGATCCTTCCTGCTTGTGGGAGATCCTTCCTGCTTGTGGGAGATCCTTCATGCTTGTGGGAGATCCTTCCTGCTTGTGGGAGATCCTTCCTGCTTGTGGGAGATCCTTCATGCTTGTGGGAGATCCTTCCTGCTGTGGGAGATCCTTCCTGCTTGTGGGAGATCCTTCCTGCTTGTGGGAGATCCTTCCTGCTTGTGGGAGATCCTTCCTGCTTGTGGGAGATCCTTCATGCTTGTGGGAGATCCTTCCTGCTGTGGGAGATCCTTCCTGCTTGTGGGAGATCCTTCCTGCTTGTGGGAGATCCTTCCTGCTTGTGGGAGATCCTTCCTGCTTGTGGGAGATCCTTCATGCTTGTGGGAGATCCTTCCTGCTTGTGGGAGATCCTTCCTGCTTGTGGGAGATCCTTCCTGCTTGTGGGAGATCCTTCCTGCTTGTGGGAGATCCTTCCTGCTTGTGGGAGATCCTTCCTGCTTGTGGGAGATCCTTCCTGCTTGTGGGAGATCCTTCCTGCTTGTGGGAGATCCTTCCTGCTTGTGGGAGATCCTTCCTGCTTGTGGGAGATCCTTCCTGCTTGTGGGAGATCCTTCATGCTTGTGGGAGATCCTTCCTGCTTGTGGGAGATCCTTCCTGCTTGTGGGAGATCCTTCCTGCTTGTGGGAGATCCTTCCTGCTTGTGGGAGATCCTTCCTGCTTGTGGGAGATCCTTCCTGCTTGTGGGAGATCCTTCATGCTTGTGGGAGATCCTTCCTGCTTGTGGGAGATCCTTCCTGCTTGTGGGAGATCCTTCATGCTTGTGGGAGATCCTTCCTGCTTGTGGGAGATCCTTCCTGCTTGTGGGAGATCCTTCCTGCTTGTGGGAGATCCTTCATGCTTGTGGGAGATCCTTCCTGCTTGTGGGAGATCCTTCCTGCTTGTGGGAGATCCTTCATGCTTGTGGGAGATCCTTCCTGCTTGTGGGAGATCCTTCCTGCTTGTGGGAGATCCTTCATGCTTGTGGGAGATCCTTCCTGCTTGTGGGAGATCCTTCATGCTTGTGGGAGATCCTTCATGCTTGTGGGAGATCCTTCCTGCTTGTGGGAGATCCTTCCTGCTTGTGGGAGATCCTTCCTGCTTGTGGGAGATCCTTCATGCTTGTGGGAGATCCTTCCTGCTTGTGGGAGATCCTTCATGCTTGTGGGAGATCCTTCCTGCTTGTGGGAGATCCTTCCTGCTTGTGGGAGATCCTTCCTGCTTGTGGGAGATCCTTCCTGCTTGTGGGAGATCCTTCCTGCTTGTGGGAGATCCTTCCTGCTTGTGGGAGATCCTTCCTGCTTGTGGGAGATCCTTCCTGCTTGTGGGAGATCCTTCCTGCTTGTGGGAGATCCTTCCTGCTTGTGGGAGATCCTTCCTGCTTGTGGGAGATCCTTCCTGCTTGTGGGAGATCCTTCCTGCTTGTGGGAGATCCTTCCTGCTTGTGGGAGATCCTTCCTGCTTGTGGGAGATCCTTCCTGCTTGTGGGAGATCCTTCCTGCTTGTGGGAGATCCTTCCTGCTTGTGGGAGATCCTTCCTGCTGTGGGAGATCCTTCCTGCTTGTGGGAGATCCTTCCTGCTTGTGGGAGATCCTTCCTGCTTGTGGGAGATCCTTCCTGCTTGTGGGAGATCCTTCCTGCTTGTGGGAGATCCTTCCTGCTTGTGGGAGATCCTTCCTGCTTGTGGGAGATCCTTCCTGCTTGTGGGAGATCCTTCCTGCTTGTGGGAGATCCTTCATGCTTGTGGGAGATCCTTCCTGCTTGTGGGAGATCCTTCATGCTTGTGGGAGATCCTTCCTGCTTGTGGGAGATCCTTCCTGCTTGTGGGAGATCCTTCCTGCTTGTGGGAGATCCTTCCTGCTTGTGGGAGATCCTTCCTGCTTGTGGGAGATCCTTCCTGCTTGTGGGAGATCCTTCCTGCTTGTGGGAGATCCTTCCTGCTTGTGGGAGATCCTTCCTGCTTGTGGGAGATCCTTCCTGCTTGTGGGAGATCCTTCCTGCTTGTGGGAGATCCTTCATGCTTGTGGGAGATCCTTCCTGCTTGTGGGAGATCCTTCATGCTTGTGGGAGATCCTTCCTGCTTGTGGGAGATCCTTCCTGCTTGTGGGAGATCCTTCCTGCTTGTGGGAGATCCTTCATGCTTGTGGGAGATCCTTCCTGCTTGTGGGAGATCCTTCATGCTTGTGGGAGATCCTTCCTGCTTGTGGGAGATCCTTCCTGCTTGTGGGAGATCCTTCCTGCTTGTGGGAGATCCTTCATGCTTGTGGGAGATCCTTCCTGCTTGTGGGAGATCCTTCCTGCTTGTGGGAGATCCTTCCTGCTTGTGGGAGATCCTTCCTGCTTGTGGGAGATCCTTCCTGCTTGTGGGAGATCCTTCCTGCTTGTGGGAGATCCTTCCTGCTTGTGGGAGATCCTTCCTGCTTGTGGGAGATCCTTCCTGCTTGTGGGAGATCCTTCCTGCTTGTGGGAGATCCTTCCTGCTTGTGGGAGATCCTTCCTGCTTGTGGGAGATCCTTCCTGCTTGTGGGAGATCCTTCCTGCTTGTGGGAGATCCTTCCTGCTTGTGGGAGATCCTTCATGCTTGTGGGAGATCCTTCCTGCTTGTGGGAGATCCTTCCTGCTTGTGGGAGATCCTTCCTGCTTGTGGGAGATCCTTCATGCTTGTGGGAGATCCTTCCTGCTTGTGGGAGATCCTTCATGCTTGTGGGAGATCCTTCCTGCTTGTGGGAGATCCTTCCTGCTTGTGGGAGATCCTTCCTGCTTGTGGGAGATCCTTCCTGCTTGTGGGAGATCCTTCCTGCTTGTGGGAGATCCTTCCTGCTTGTGGGAGATCCTTCCTGCTTGTGGGAGATCCTTCCTGCTTGTGGGAGATCCTTCATGCTTGTGGGAGATCCTTCCTGCTTGTGGGAGATCCTTCCTGCTTGTGGGAGATCCTTCCTGCTTGTGGGAGATCCTTCCTGCTTGTGGGAGATCCTTCCTGCTTGTGGGAGATCCTTCATGCTTGTGGGAGATCCTTCCTGCTTGTGGGAGATCCTTCCTGCTTGTGGGAGATCCTTCATGCTTGTGGGAGATCCTTCCTGCTTGTGGGAGATCCTTCCTGCTTGTGGGAGATCCTTCATGCTTGTGGGAGATCCTTCCTGCTGTGGGAGATCCTTCCTGCTTGTGGGAGATCCTTCATGCTTGTGGGAGATCCTTCCTGCTGTGGGAGATCCTTCCTGCTTGCAGCCATCAGCATTTAGAACGTCTTAATGAAACCAGGATGAAGAGCTACAACAATTAGTTTACCTCTGGGATTAATTCAGGATTCATGAACTGAATTGAATTCAATTTATTTCTATATCTCCAAGTCACAACAGAAGTCATCTCAAGGCACTAACAGAAACATT